>CM077784.1:37486401-37518901 GCA_039737535.1 Lagodon rhomboides
AAAACCAAAAACAAACAAACAAACAAACAAAAAAAAATGTACATCATACAAAATACATATACAAACACTTACTATACAAAAAAAATACATAAACATACTAAATTCTATATGTATTTATATTTATATATACTTAATACAGTCGGTCGGCTGATTATTGGATCTAATATTCAGCGTTTCTCTGATTATTTGAATCTTTTTTTAATTTGATTGGCAGTAAATTATTTTTAAAATGAGCCACTTTGACTCTGATGTAATCTACAAAGTAACTAGTTACTAAAAGTATCAATTATATATATTATATAGAAAAAAGTACAGTAATTGCCTGCAAACGGAACTATAATATAAATAAAGTATAAATACTCAAGTACAATATTTGAGTATACTATATGTACTTGGCAGTTAATAAAAAATATTTAATTTGAAATCCTTTTCAAACGCTGAAATAAACATTACAAGTATAATATTTAGAAATTCTGCCGTAAAATGTCAATAACTGCTTGACCTTTGTTATTATTTTGTTGTGTTGTGAACTAAAATCATCCCAAATGTTTCCATCGATGTTCAAACCGGAGAAATCCACAAGTTTACGTAAAGTAACGGTGCGTTTCATTTGGTCGCCTGTCTTCCAGGACGGGGAAGTCGGCAAACGAGACTAAATTTAAGGTGAATAAAAGTCTGTGAGTCACGTCAGATGATGGGTGATGGTGACGTTTAGTTTATTTGCATGACTCATGAAGTGTTGACTTCATGAACGTAACGTAACAGAGAGGAACATAAAGACGATTTCCCCTCCAGCTCAACTTTACACAACATAAACCCCCGACAGTGGAGGTCTAATCCAGACCGGCTCCGAGCAGCTGAGCACCCGATCCTCCACGCTACGCAAACATCTTGTGTTTTGTTTAATACATCGCCCCCTAGTGGCATCTAACGTCCTGCAACAGATCGAGACAACAGAATCTGCATCTTTTAAAAAACAGAGCAGGTTTTTTTGCACGTTTCAGCTAATTTACAGAAATTCAGGAAACAGCCGGATTTCATTTGTTTCAATCTGCAGGAAAGTGTTGAAGTTGATGTTTGAACCGGCAGCTGGCTGAGAGACTTGGAACAGGCTCAATAAGTGCTGCAGCGTGCTCGAGTGCTTCCTCCAAACCGAATGTGGATTGAGCTGCCAGATGTTGTTAACACGCCGTCGAGAATTAATTCACTGTTGAGGTTTTCAGTCCTGACGGCCGTTAACAACACACGGACCACCTGAGATCAGCGCTCGACCTCCGAGGTTCTCGTTCTTCCTCCGTGTGAACACGAGCAGATGAAAGTGCTCCTCAGATTTTACAGCCTCGTTCCTCGGTGTTTCTCTGCGAGTCATCCTCAGAGTAAAAAGCACAAAAGACTAAGAGTAGGTTTAACTGTAATAAGTCTGGAGCGGGGTTGCGTCATCGGACTGGGAGTTTGGCTCTACCTCTTGGCATCAACACCACTTTTCAGTATTGTCAGAAGCATCTCTCCTCCTCCTCCTCCTCCTCCTCTTTCCTCTCCTTTCATCATGAAGCTCCCTTTTCCTCATTTTTTTCTTCTTCTTCTTCTCATCCTACTCAGATTTGGATCTTTCCCCTCCTCCCTCTCTCTCTCTCTCTCTCTCTCTCTCTCTCTCCAGTGGGTTAATTACTGCTTCTGTTGCTGCTTCCCCCTCAATCCTGCGAGTTACATAAAGCTGAACTCATTAAAGTGAAGAGCTGAAAGTTTTGCCATTCTCTTATCATGACAAGACTTCCTTCTGATGGCACGTTGGCAGCGAGGCAGACTCGTTAAACTGGCCTGAGAGCTGTCGGAAGCCTTTACAGAGCTCGTTGTCACGCCGGCGTCCTCCGCTGAAGTCTGTGTGCCGCGAGCCGGGATGAGCGATCAGACGTGATCGGCTATCGGGGAGTATATAGAGTGAATGTATGTCCGATGGACCTTCTGACGGTTTAAATTAACAGTTAAGTGCCTTCATGTTTCAGTGATTAAGGCTGATGAGGCAGAAGTAGTTCTCTCTCTCTCTCTGGAGTCGAACTAAACGATCAAGATTCATCACTTCACTCAGAATCAGGTGTGAAAAAGTTTAAACTTTGGAGAAACGCAACTCGACGTCACGTTGCAGCGTAAAGGCCCCCACACACCGGCTCCGACGACTTCCTTCTCCGACCACTCCGTCGGATCCGTTCGGTAGAAAAGTCACATTGAAACACACCGCCCCGGCTACACAGCAGCGTATACGTTCTGCTCCTGTGTGAAATGCAGTAAGTCTCCTAAACATCGGGTGGCGCTAGTCTCGTGCCAGTCACCCAAAACATAAAAACAGGAAATGACAGAACGGAGTGCGGACCGTAGCTTATCAGAACAAAGCACACACAGTGTTAGCTCGGCATTACTTGCGTGATGTCGTATTACGGTGGTCTCTCTTCCACCAGGGCAGCCAGCTGCTCCTCAAAGTCCTCGGTCCACACAGCCATGGCTTCCAAACATACGTTGGTTTATCCCCAAAATAACGAACGGTGAAGTGTTGTTTGTAACTCTGTGCCGTCTCTGTTTATGTGGTTTGTTTACCATCGTCACTTCCGCCGCCCCTCCCACACGCCGCGCTGATTCGCTGGCACACCGCCAATCAGAATGGTCACTGAACAGCTAGCTAACAACCAATCAGAGCATCCGACGACGTCCAACCTCAGACGGCCGACTTCACATGTTCAGTCGGATCAGACACAGCTGAACACACCGAACAGAGCAGCTCCCGAACTCGTCCGACTCTCTCCTAATGCTTCAGACGTCCGACGTCGGAGCTTTGGTTCTTATTAACATATGCAATGCAAAGATGCGTTTGACTAATGAAGTCCTGTTTCCTGTGAGTCAGCTGATGTCAAAATGAGACAAAACCTGATCAGTTTGGTCTCACAGCATCCGATACGGTGTGACAAACACCAGAATGATTAACGCCGTCCGCCATGTTTCAGCAACAACTCTTGTACCAAAGTCTTCTCTGACGTTCAGAGTTGTGAACTTTCCCGGTTGGATAAACGCTAATGTGATCATTTGAACACCAAGATAGGTCCACAGTGAGGTGACTGAGTGGCTGTGTTGCATTGTGGGTAATGTAGGCATCAGGTTTCGGTCTGTAAAAGCTCTACTAAAGAAGTTATTGGACTCATTATAGAAAGTTGATCACAATCGATACAGCAGAAGCAGAAATATATCCCCTTTTCTATTCCACACCTCCTTCTTCCTTTTCAACCCCTGGTGCCTACATTACCCACAATGCAACATAGCATCGACAAGACTTCATACTACAAACACCAGAACGATTAACGCCGTCCACCATGTTTCAGCGTCACATGACGGCAACTCGTGTACCAAAATCTTCTCTGACGTTCAGAGTTGTGAACTTTCCCAGTTGGATAAACGCTAATGTGATCATTGTCACTACAGTGAGGTGACTGAGTGGCTACGTTGCATTGTGGGTAATGTAGGCATCAGGTTTTGGTCTGTAAATGCTCTACTAAAGAAGTTATTGGACTCATTATGGAAAGTTAAACACAATCGATACAGCAGAAGTGGAAACATCTCCCCTGTTCTATTCCACACCTTCTTCTTCCTTTTCAACCCCTGGTGCCTACATTACCCACAATGCAACAAAGCATCGACAAGACTTCATACTACAAACACCAGAACGATTAACACCGTCCACCATGTTTCAGCGTCACATGACGGCAACTCGTGTACCAAAATCTTCTCTGACGTTCAGAGTTGTGAACTTTCCCGGTTGGATAAACACTAATGTGATCATTTGAACACCAAGATAGGTCCACAGTGAGGTGACTGAGTGGCTGTGTTGCATTGTGGGTAATGTGGGCATCAGGTTTTGGTCTGTAAAAGCTCTACTAAGGAAGTTATTGGACTCATTATGGAAAGCTGATCACAATCGATACAGCAGAAGCAGAAATATATCCCCTGTTCTAGTCCACACCTCCTTCTTCCTTTTCAACCCCTGGTGCCTACGTTACCCACAATGCAACATAGCATCGACAAGACTTCATACTACAAACACGAGAACGATTAACGCCGTCCACCATGTTTCAGCGTCACATGACGTTCAGAGTTGTGAACTTTCCCGGTTGGATAAACGCTAATGTGATCAACACCAAGATAGCTCCACAGTGAGGTGACTGAGCTGCTACGTTGCATTGTGGGTAATGTAGGCATCAGGTTTCGGTCTGTAAAAGCTCTACTAAAGAAGTTATTGGACTCATTATTGAAAGTTAAACACAATCGATACAGCAGAAGCAGAATTATATCCCCTTTTCTATTCCACACCTTCTTCCTTTTCAACCCCTGGTGCCTACATTACCCACAATGCAACATAGCATCGACAAGACTTCATACTACAAACACCAGAACGATTAACGCCGTCCACCATGTTTCAGCGTCACATGACGGCAACTCGTGTACCAAAATCTTCTCTGACGTTCAGAGTTGTGAACTTTCCCAGTTGGATAAACGCTAATGTGATCATTCTCACTACAGTGAGGTGACTGAGTGGCTACATTGCATTGTGGGTAATGTAGGCATCAGGTTTTGGTCTGTAAATGTTCTACTAAAGAAGTTATTGGACTCATTATGGAAAGTTAAACACAATCGATACAGCAGAAGCAGAAATATCTCCCCTGTTCTAATCCACATCTTCTTCCTTTTCAACCCCTTGTGCCTACATTACCCACAATGCAACATAGCATCGACAAGACTTCATACTACAAACACCAGAACGATTAACGCCGTCCACCATGTTTCAGCGTCACATGACGGCAACTCGTGTACCAAAATCTTCTCTGACGTTCAGAGTTGTGAACTTTCCCGGTTGGATAAACACTAATGTGATCATTTGAACACCAAGATAGGTCCACAGTGAGGTGACTGAGTGGCTGTGTTGCATTGTGGGTAATGTGGGCATCAGGTTTTGGTCTGTAAAAGCTCTACTAAGGAAGTTATTGGACTCATTATGGAAAGCTGATCACAATCGATACAGCAGAAGCAGAAATATATCCCCTGTTCTAGTCCACACCTCCTTCTTCCTTTTCAACCCCTGGTGCCTACGTTACCCACAATGCAACATAGCATCGACAAGACTTCATACTACAAACACGAGAACGATTAACGCCGTCCACCATGTTTCAGCGTCACATGACGTTCAGAGTTGTGAACTTTCCCGGTTGGATAAACGCTAATGTGATCAACACCAAGATAGCTCCACAGTGAGGTGACTGAGCTGGCTACGTTGCATTGTGGGTAATGTAGGCATCAGGTTTCGGTCTGTAAAAGCTCTACTAAAGAAGTTATTGGACTCATTATTGAAAGTTAAACACAATCGATACAGCAGAAGCAGAATTATATCCCCTGTTCTATTCCACACCTCCTTCTTCCTTTTCAACCCCTGGTGCCTACATTACCCACAATGCAACATAGCATCGACAAGACTTCATACTACAAACACCAGAACGATTAACGCCGTCCACCATGTTTCAGCGTCACATGACGGCAACTCGTGTACCAAAATCTTCTCTGACGTTCAGAGTTGTGAACTTTCCCAGTTGGATAAACGCTAATGTGATCATTGTCACTACAGTGAGGTGACTGAGTGGCTACGTTGCATTGTGGGTAATGTAGGCATCAGGTTTCGGTCTGTAAAAGCTCTACTAAAGAAGTTATTGGACTCATTATGGAAAGTTGATCACAATCGATACAGCAGAAGCAGAAATATATCCCCTGTTCTATTCCACACCTTCTTCTTCCTTTTCAACCCCTGGTGCCTACATTACCCACAATGCAACATAGCATCGACAAGACTTCATACTACAAACACCAGAACGATTAACGCCGTCCACCATGTTTCAGCGTCACATGACGGCAACTCGTGTACCAAAATCTTCTCTGACGTTCAGAGTTGTGAACTTTCCCGGTTGGATAAACGCTAATGTGATCATTTGAACATCAAGATAGGTCCACAGTGAGGTGACTGAGTGGCTACGTTGCATTGTGGGTAATGTAGGCATCAGGTTTTGGTCTGTAAAAGCTCTACTAAAGAAGTTATTGGACTCATTATGGAAAGTTGATCACAATCGATACAGCAGAAGCAGAAATATATCCCCTGTTCTATTCCACACCTCCTTCTTCCTTTTCAACCCCTGGTGCCTACATTACCCACAATGCAACATAGCATCGACAAGACTTCATACTACAAACACCAGAACGATTAATGCCGTCCACCATGTTTCAGCGTCAACTTGGCAACTTGTGTACCAAAGTTTTCTCTGACGTTCGAACTTTCCCGGTTGGATAAACGCTAATGTGATCATTTGAACATCAAGAGAGGTCCACAGTGAGGTGACTGAGCTGCTACGTTGCATTGTGGGTAATGTAGGCATCAGGTTTTGGTCTGTAAAAGCTCTACTAAAGAAGTTATTGGACTCATTATGGAAAGTTAAACACAATCGATACAGCAGAAGCAGAAATATCTCCCCTTTTCTATTCCACACCTCCTTCTTCCTTTTCAACCCCTGGTGCCTACATTACCCACAATGCAACATAGCATCGACAAGACTTCATACTACAAACACCAGAACGATTAACGCCGTCCACCATGTTTCAGCGTCACATGACGGCAACTCGTGTACCAAAATCTTCTCTGACGTTCAGAGTTGTGAACTTTCCCAGTTGGATAAACGCTAATGTGATCAACACCAAGACAGGTCCACAGTGAGGTGACTGAGTGGCTACGTTGCATTGTGGGTAATGTAGGCATCAGGTTTTGGTCTGTAAAAGCTCCACTAAAGAAATTGTTGGACTGGAAAGTTGATCACAATCGATACAGCAGAAGCAGAAATATATCCCCTGTTCTATTCCACACCTCCTTCTTCCTTTTCAACCCCTGGTGCCTACATTACCCACAATGCAACACACCATTTCACATATGCAGTCGAACTCCTCAAGACCCAGAAAGTTCAGCACTTTTTTCTAAATGATGAGAACTTGACAGAACTTGGTGATCAGATTTACCAAAGTGGATTTTCATGAAACTGATCTGTACTTTCACTTTCACTCTCGCCTTCAGTACGTTTTCCTGCTTGTACTTATTGACTTATACTTAAAGGAAACATGTCAGTGATTTAGTGTTACACTTACAGTCAGATTTAAAAAAGCTTCTTCAGCTCTTCTCGCTGGTTGTTTTTCAGTAAGTAGGACACGCGGGACGTTTCTGTCGCCTCACATGTTACGAGTGGATGAAGTGTGTCGACTCGACGGCAGAAAAGAAAATAATCTCAGTTATTTTTCACGATGTGTCTTTGTGCTGCAGTTTGTGTTGATTGTCGATATCATCCAGCATCACTGCCTCCTCTGATCCGACCCGAACGCCGCACGAAGCCTTTTTTACTCTCGCTTCTTCGTCTCCCTCTCGAGGCTTGACCCGCTTTCTTGGCCTCCCTCGTCTTCCTCTCCTCCCCCCTCTCTCTCGCTCCACGCTGACGGAGGGGAAAATAAGGAGGAGCTGATTACCTCATTAATGGAAAAAGAGAGCTTTGTTAGGATGTGGAGAACGACGGAGGGGGGGGATCATTTTCAATACATTTGACGGGAATCATATCGTCAGGGGAGGAGGGGGAGGAGGGGGGAGGAGGGGAGGCTAACCTTGACACAGATCTCCTCGTCTCTCTGGATGTACAGTGTGTTCACAGCAAACACACAGTGAGTTTACAGTAGCTGAAACACAAACAGTCAGGAGGTGATTGGACGCCACAGCTGAGCGTCTCCATCATCTGTTGCCTGGTAGATTTCTGCTCCGAGCGCTAACCATTGGTCTCTTCTTCTCTGCTCTCTCTCCTCACGCTCTCCGCTGATTGGACGGCCGCCTCCTGCTCCCAACGTGCTGATCCGAGAACAGGTAAGCACATTTGAAGTCTTCTGTGGCTGTTCGTCCGCAATAAGCAACTTTACCTTCTCAGATTATCAGCGTTAATAATCATCAGGTCTGTCCACTCAGCTGGTTGGTGACAGGGTGGATGTTAGAGGAGTGTTTGGTGCTGCCAGTGGTTCTGTTCTGTCTGTGTTTGGGTCAAAACAGTGTAGGATCAGGTGTAATCACCTGCTGGTCAATGGAGGGTGATATGATGCTGCAGCCTCTCCCCAAATGAAGAAGAATCACATAAACCTTCACTGAATAGAGACTAATAAGAAATTATGTTATACAGTTAGTGAGTAAAATGTTCAATCTGCATTAAAAATGGAGATTAAAAATGTTCTGCGTCGCTCACAGTTTGTGATAGGTGACGTATTTCTGTCCCAAAGCACAAACATCTTTTTGTAAAGGTTGTACATGCACAGTTCGCTCCTCTTCAGTACAAGGAACTGTAAATCCCTGAGTGTAAACCCAAATCGGAGAGGAGCCGCTCAGCCTTGCTTCCAATCTGGCCCGGTGGCCACTCGTGGTATTGCAGAGAAAAATTCCCCTGCAGCCCAAAAAGCATTTTCCGCCCAGAGACGTCTGTAAATCTGTTGACAGAACTGCAAGTCCATTATGACTGTTCTGTTAGATTCAGGTTTATCGACCAAACACCTGAACACACACAAGGTATTTGACTGTTTGTTGTTTCTCTTGTTGAACTCACAGACAAACAGAAAACAGCAGCTGACCGGTTTGTCTTCGTCACACAGTGTGATGAAGCTCTCATCAGTCTGTCTTCTGTTTATAAGTGTCTTCACTACCTGTATGAAATGAATCTGACAGACATGAACGTAAGCTGCAGCTTTAAAGACACACTGTGGAATTATTTCTCCCATCTGGTGGTTAAATGTTATTCTGCATCCAAACGAATGCTGCTCTCTAGCGCCTCGCGTTTTCAAACGTGCGTTGCAGCCTGTTGGAACTACGGCAGGCGGGAGGTGTCAAGATTCAAGAAGCTGTGACAACAACATGTCTTCAAACAGCACTTCATCAAGTTTAGTTTCGGGTGATGAGGTACGTTATTTCAAACAGACTTCAAACTGCAGCTGACGAGCGCGTCTGGCTAAGCTCCTTCTCCGTTCCACAGTCACGCTGGCTCTGAGTGAAAACGCCTTTAGCCTTATCTGTACCACGTAGAGCTTTTTGTCCCTCTCACCAGCTCATCGTTTTTTATAGAGCGGAAGGACATGGAAGCCTCCGTAGAGCTCGCCCGTCCTATGGAAATACAGAGAAGAGATTCTTCCCTCAGGAGGAGAAGTGAGATTGTTGGCAGAGAGCATTTTACACCAATGAGGACTTATTTATGAATGAAGACGCTGATTTGAGGTCAGAAATTACTTAAAACTCTACACAGTGGACCTTTAACGGTTGACGGAGGCATGAAACCACCTCTGGTTTCTAACTGTGGGTGTTGGTGGGTTTTACCTTCCTCTCTCACATGTTGTATTGAGAGTAGAAACAGCTCTGAGTAGACGAACGTGCCTCCGGCCACAAACCACCCGTTGTTTTCCCTCCCTGCTCATTTGCTGCACATATCAATGAAAAGAGATGCCTTGAACATGATTATTAAAAACACCGCAGCTGTCCGAACCAAACCTTGATCATTTCAAATCCAATATTTCTTCACTGATGTGGAACCGCGAGCGGGACGGCCGAGCGCTCCGCGATGCTTAATTCATGGTATGAAATCGATGTCGGGGCTCATTTCTGTCTGTGTGATCTCGTTAGCCTCGGTGGGCAGCAGCGACATCGAGAGCGTCTCCGTGTTCCTCTCAGCCGCGTTGTAAACCAGCGGCGGTTAATCGATGCTGCAGAGCAGCGGGGCGACTCGACTCACATGATTGGTCGGAACAAAGGAGGGTGGCTTGAAATGACTGACGGCGAGGTGTGCAATTACAAGGCAGGAGTGAGGATTGATCGATATCTGTATGGTTAATATGAGGGAGGAAGATGAACGTGCGTCGACTGCAAGCGTCGACATTAGTTTTGAGTTTGCGTCTCCTCCTCTGTCCTCGGTGTTTGCTGGATACTGCGGATGATGTTTCCCTTCGGCTCTGTAATAAGATGTAAATAGGCCAGAGCTCGGTTCTGGAGGCTGGCAGGTCTGATTCGAATGTGAGAAGCAGCGGGCTCATCAATCTTGTCGGACAGCTACAGATGGCTCTCTGACAGCCGGGAAACTCCATCAGAGCCCCGCCGAGCTCCACACGGGTCTGCCGCCGCCACCGGTGACGAGCTCCTCGCCGCTCTGCAGTGCTGAAGTGTTTTCCCTCACTGTGAATCCCCATTTCTTCAGTTCTCCAACAAAATAAAGAGTCTCCTGGATCATTTAAAGACACTACCGGTTTATATCGCGACCATCAGTTTAGATTTTTCTACGACTGCACTGTGTCTCCATCGTCCCGTTTCATTCAGGAGCTTTATTTGGTGTTGAAACCGCTGACTCTCTTTGTATTTATCACTCAACATTTAACCAGGAGCTGATGGGTGACAGCAGGTCGGTTCAGCTCCTTTATTTCTGTGAGTTATTAGCATAAGAACACCCTCCTCTCCGCTCTGCTTCTCGTGGACGAACTGTTAAACCAAACTCCATTCAAAAAGTAGACGTTTTAACCAACCTGTGTTTGACACAGACGGACTCGTATCGACCTGCTGGGTCTCACAGTTTACCATTTCCATCATCTCTGCAGACGACCTGAAGCCACAGATGTCTGCTTTTATCGCCCTTTGTTCAGAGGAAATTGTGAATTGTGGTGTTTTATGGTACGCATTATGATGCCAGTTAGGAAAAAAATGTTTGGAGTGTTTTTTTGTCTTAAAATAGACTAAATAAACATAATCTAAAGAATTTTTTTAATTTTTTTATTTTTGGAAGTTTTTGGGCTTCGTTGCCTGTAGGCAACAATGTACCATAATGGTAATATCGCTTCTGAAGAGGAACTGAAAACAAGCATACTTGCTAACCATTCAATAAAAATATAAAGAATAATTAATTACAATTGCATTTTAGAGTACACCCTATCTGTAAATGTGTAAATGGAGGAAAGTATAAGCAATTAAGACAGGCAAAGTTCACTACAATAGTGGATTATGTCCTACAGAGTATACTAATAGCCTCAACTTTACTTTACTGCAGCCAACATCAAATTTATCTTTGTCAAATTGTACAAATCAAAACAAAATTATGATGAATGGCATGCTTTTGAACATTATATATACCTAAACACACACTACCAAAGTCATCATGCTGCCATGGTGATTCCATGATGGTTCACTGTTGCCTCAAGGCAACATATGCAATTTACCATAATGGTATGTTGTTGCCTCAGGGCAACAGTTGCATTTTAACATGTTTCCATTATTTAATTAGCAAATAAATTGCATGAAACTATCAAAACTTAAGCTTTACTAACCTATTAGCCTGAATATATTTTTTTCCAGATGGAAAAGGGCCAGGAAATTATGTTTTCGGATGATTTTTGTGGCGCAAAATGGCAAAGCTGTTTCCTTTGAATGAGTCTGCAAAAAAGGGTTCCAAGATAGCCTCCTAAAAGTCATGTGACAAATTAAAACATTGTTATTGGTTCCCTATGGTTTTCCCTCTTTTTTAAAGTATTGCATCATTCAAAGTGATGCATTTTGGAGATTTAGCAGGCCAAAAATGGGTTTGTTGCCTGAGGGCAACAAGGTACCATAGAGGGTTAACTCCTTTAGTTATGTGAGTTATTAACATAAGAACACCCTCTTCTCCGCTCTGCTTCTCGTGGACGAACTGTTAAACCAAACTCCATTCAAAAAGTAGACGTTTTAACCAACCTGTGTTGAAGTGCATGACACAGACGGACTCGTATCGACCTGCTGGGTCTCACAACCTGTAAGGAAGTGCGTGACACAGTTTACCGTTTCCATCATCTCTGCAGACGACCTGAAGCCACAGATGTCTGCTTTTATCGCCCTTTGTTCAGAGGAAATTGTGAATTGTGGTGTTTTATATTTTGTGATGTAGCCGTCAGCCGCTGGATGGAGCTCAGACAATTCAAATTAAATCAGTAAACCAATATAGGACTGTGTGTCAGTGAGCTACGATCAACTCATCCTGAGTGTTTTTAACTGCAATATGCGATGAAATCTTTTGCCGTCTCATCCCTGGTTTGTACCGATGGTGCAATCAGAGACGTTTCGTGTCCATTGAAGTCTTGAAACGCTCCAACAGTCTGTTATCTGACTTCGTCTGTGGAATGAACCTCGACTCTTGAACCTCGTACCCTCGGGTGCTGTGAGACATTTCGTGGCGTTTGCAGAACTGCTGCACCGGGTTCAGACTCGGGGCACACGTTCTCCGGCTGAACTGCACTTGAACTTTGGTTTGGTTTCGAGTGTCACACACGAGTCGCCTTTTTGGAGTTTCCTTTCGTCTGTCTGTCTCCTTACGATCATGACTGTGTATTTCGATCGCTCCTCAAACAGCCACATCTGGAGGCCTGTTGGGTTTGTCGTGGAGGATTCCTCAGCTGCTGCGGTGGATCAGACGACTTGGAAATCCTTGATGAACAAAGCCGTCGTTACTGTTGTTGTTGTTGGTGGTAACAGCTTCCTGTTTAAGCGTTATCCGATCCTCTCCGCTGTGCAGCGAGAGGAGATGAGATCTAAAAATGATTCGGCTGCAGTGCTCGACTCTGCTTCTATTTTTAGCTCAATTAGCTGGAAGTTTACGGCTCTGCCTCCTGTCTAGCTCCGGTTCTCCTCTCGGTTTTCTGTCTCCTTCCAACTCGCCTTTCTTCCAGCCTGAAGCGGCTCGCACAGCTGCAGCCGGCTCGTTATCGGCCGTATGTAGAGGAGGGATGTCCTCCGCCCGCATCCACCCTGCTGTCAGAAACCTCCGCCTGAAGAGATGCAGAGACCAGCCTCTCCACTGCTGGCTGCGCTGGTCATCTTCACCACAGTGTGTGTGTGTGTGTGTGTGTGTGTGTGTGTGTGTGTGTGTGTGTGTGTGTGTGTGTGCCTGCAGGTCCAGGCGCCTCGAGCGCTGCATGATTGAAAACACGTCCGTGTGCCAACAAACTGAACCGACAGAGAGAAGAAGATGTTCTGCCTCTCCAGCTTCTCTCTTCTCTCTGATGGGTTCAGCCGGGCTTTAACCAATTAGTTTGGATTTTTGGACTCTTTGTTTTCTTTTGCTCGATGGAACATCTTTATTCATGTTTCACCGTCTCCCACTGTATTTGTCACCTGATCCCTCAGTTGTTTTTTTTCTGTAAAACCACTTAAAAGACACCAAATATACTTAAACAAGATCTTAACTGAAGGTGAAGTGAGGTGAAACACTGCCAAGCCAGAGACCAGTGTTCAAGACTGTGTTTCAACATTTGTAAGTGTGACACCGCTGGACGATGTCACCACAGCTACGCTACGTACACAACTCCTCAGTTTAATCAGGTACTCATGACACACATCGTTGGAAAGCTTAGATTCTTGTTAATCCATTCATGCAAACCGTTTTAAGGTAAAACCACATCAGGCAGGTACAAACACTTCTCCTCCTCCTCCTCCTCCTCCTCCTCCTCCTTGTTGTTGTTGTTGTTCTCCTCCTCTTCTCCTCCTCCTCCTCATCCTTCTCCTTCTCCTCCTCCTTCATCCTCCTCCTCCTCCTCCTTCTTGTTGTTGTTGTTCTTCTCCTCCTCCTCTTCATCCTCCTCCTCCATCTTCTCCTCCTCCTCTTCATCCTCCTCCTCCCTCTCCTTCTTCTTCTCCTCCTCCTCTTCATCCTCCTCCTCCTTCTCCTCCTCCTCCTCCTCTTCATCCTCCTCCTTCTTCTTCTACTTCTTCTTCTTCTTCTTCCTCTCCTCCTCCTCTTCATCCTCCTCCTCCATCTCCTCCTCCTCCTCTTCATCCTCCTCCTCCTTCTTCTTCTTCTTCTCCTCCTCCTCCTTCTTCTTCTCCTCTTCATCCTCCTCCTCCTTCTTCTTCTCCTCCTCCTCCTTTTTTTGTGAGGTTGTAATCTTTTATTTAAACATTTTGTTTATCAAGATTTTCAAATTAATTTACGACAAAAGACAAATACATAAACGACAATTAGAAAAAGTTAAAAATAAAGTGTCAACACATCTGTGGTTTGCAGAAACGTACATTGCCAACATTTATTCTGGTGATTGAGGTTAAAGCTTCATAAAAAGCTGAGCTGACCTTAAGTTTTAATTTATTTTCCCAAAGTCATGTCCATGATTCTGGAATATAAATATATCTCAGTATAAATGTGCATTAAAAGCTGGATGATCTGATGTTTACATGCAACGTTTTGACATCACGTGTCACCAGCGTCTGTGATGTTTGTGACACGATATCCTCGTCAAATCCTCTCTGAATGATTCGTAGATCGTGATGAGTGATTGGAAGCAAACGTGACACTGAGAACCATGTTTGTCACATTTGGTGGGCGGGGGTGGGAGTGTGTGAATCCTGAAGGTCACCAAACAACAGCTGACCTGTCAACAGTAATTACCGCTGACTGCTCGCGTCCCGTATACGCGATCTGCTCAGTATTGTCTTTAAGTCGTGTTGTGACGTTCACACGGGAAACAAACACTGACAGTCGGTGACACATCCGTCGTCCGTCTCCAGACGCTTGTCACATCACTGGAGAAAGTTTTCAGGGAATCTTTCTGGAAACTTCCAGCCTGGTTTTCCCGTCAGCATCAGTCTGGATGGTGAACAGTCCCAGCGTGTCGTTTCTGAGAAGCTGGAGAACAACAAACAAAACAAAATAGCAGCTGTCTCCTTTTTAATAGCAGACTACGAACTGTCAAGGTACATTTATTTTTTTACTCCTGCTGGAGCAGAAGCATCCTCTTCATCCTCCTCCTCCTCATCCTCCTCTTCCTCCTCCTCCTCCTCCCTCCTCCTCCTCTTCCTCCTCCTCAATCTTGTTGTTGGTCTTCTCCTCCTCCTCTTCATCCTCCTCCTCTTCATCCGCCTCCTCCTCCTCCTCCTCCTCCTCATCCTCCTCCTTCATCCTCCTCCTCCATCTCCTCCTCCTTCTCCTCCTCCTCTTCCTCCTCCTCAATCTTGTTGTTGTTCTTCTCCTCCTCCTCTTCATCCTCCTCCTCTTCATCCGCCTCCTCCTCCTCCTCCTTCTCCTCCTCCTCTTCATCCTCCTCCTCCTCCTCCTCCTCCTCCTCCTCCTCCTCTTCCTCCTCCTCCTTCCTCCTCCTCCTCTTCATCCTCCTCCTCCTCATCCGCCTCCTCCTCCTCCTCCTCCTCCTCCTTCATCCTCCTCCTCCTCCACCTCCTCCTCCTCCGCCTCCTCATCATCCTTCTCCTCATTCTCATCCTCCTCCTTCTTCTTCTTCTTCTTCTTCTTCTTCTTCTTCTTGTTCTTCTTCTTCTCTTCCTCCTCCTCCTCCTCCTCATCCTTCTTGTTGTTCTTCTTCTTCTCCTCCTCCTCCTCCTCCATCTCCTCCTCCTTCTCCTCCTCCTCTTCCTCCTCCTCAATCTTGTTGTTGTTCTTCATCCTCCTCCTCCTCCTCCTTCATCCTCCTCCTCCTCCTCCTTCTTCTTGTTGTTGTTCTTCTTCTCCTCTTCCTCTTCATCCTCCTCCTCCTCCTCCTCCTGCTGGAGCAGAAGCATCGTCCTCCTCCGGCTCTGAATGTGTTCATGAAGTGAACAAAACGTTCAGCAGAGGATGGACGTCAGGTCCTGCAGAGCCGAGCGACTCAGCCAGTCGGAGGGAAGTTCGCCTCTGTTGGAGCTTTTTTTATGGAAATGAGCCTTTGACAGCCAATCCGATTTGGGTGCTTCCTTTAAAAGTCTTTTCTTTGTGAGATTAGCATGTTTCTCCTCCCAGAGTCTGTGTGGATGTCTTGTGAAAGCTCCAGTTTCTTGCAGGTTTGTTTAGATAGAAATTAGCTTCAGGTGTCAGTGTGTTTCCTGCCTGAATGTTGTTTCTCTGATAAAGAAGCAGGAGTCCTTTTCATACAGCAGCAGTTATTTAATTTGCAAATCGCAGGTTCCCGTGGAGTGATTTCATTCATTCACAGTGTTTATTTTGCCATTAACACGGTCCGTTTGTGCCTTCCAGCTGGTTCTGTTCATCTGAACTGTAGGGAAGCACTGAAGCACCTGTGGTCAGTCCTTCAACATGATTATCAGCTGATGTGTTCCAGTTAGTCAAGAGAACAAAATAAATCCTGCTTCACGTCCAAAACACTCAAATGAGACACGAATGAGGTATTTATGTCACTGAAGTGTCACTTCTCCGCTCTAAATGCAAATAAACCTGACTGGACAAACGGACACAGTGATGTTTTTTTGCACAAACAAAGAAAGAAGTTCATGTTGAATATTTGCTGAATTTACAAGAAGGTTTATAAAGTTTCTGCCAACTCAACATCTCACTGAATGAAGCACTTTTTGAGGGAGTCTGGTGACTTTCTCCTCAGGCGACGAGGAAACAAACGACTTCCTGTGTTGATTTAATGCTGAATGTACAAGATTTAGAGTTTGTCGTAGTTGTTTGTGTAGTTTCTCGTCACTCAGTTTGTTAAAGGAGTCTGGGGATGGAGTGGATACCAGTTCAATGATTGGATCAGTTCAGATCAGATCCTCTTCCTCTTCCTCCTCCTCCTTCCTCTTCTTCATTGTGGTTCTTCTTCTTCTTCTCCTTCTTCTTACTTCTTTCTCCTTCCTCCTCTTCATTCTCCTTCTTCTCCATCTCCTCCTCCTTCTTCTTCCTCCTTCTTCTTCTTCTTCCTCCTCCTCCTCTTTCTTCCTCCTCCTCCTCCTCCTCGTTCTTCTCCTTCTCCTCCTCCTCCTTATCTTCTTCTGCTCCTCCTCCTCTTCATCCTCCTCCTCCTTCCTCCTTCTCCTTCTCCTTCTTCTTGTTCTTCTTCCTCCTCCTTCTTCTTCTTCTCCTCCTCCTCCATGCTCCTCCTCCTTGTGGTTCTTCTTCTTCTCCTCCTCCTCCTCCTCCTCATCCTTCCTTCTTCTTCTTCTTCTCCTCCTCCTCCTCCTCCTCCTCCTTCTTTCTTCTTCTTCTTCTTCATCCTCCTCCTTATCTTCTTCTACTCCTCCTCCTCTTCATCCACCTCCTCCTTCTTCTTGTTCTTCTTCCTCGTCCTTCTTCTCCTCCTCCTCCTCCTCGTCCTTCTTCTTACTTTTTCTCCTCCTCCTTCTTCTTCTTCTTCTTCTTCCTCTTCTTCTCCTCCTCCTTATCTTCTTCTACTCCTCCTCCTCTTCATCCTCCTCCTCCTTCTCCTTCTTCTTGTTCTTCTTCCTCGTCCTTCTTCTTACTTTTTCTCCTCCTCCTCCTCCTCTTTCTTATTCTTCTCCTTCTTCTCGTTGTGTTTGGACCTCCTCCACAGGTGTTCTGGCTGATCGGATCACGATGCTTCCTGTGTTGGTCGTTGTGTTTGGATCACCTCAGATGAATAGTTAACAGCAGGTGTAAACAGAATCCGTTTCTTTCAATTTGAAATGAGAAAAACACTTAATACTACATTACCCATGAGCCTCATCTGGTGTTGCTATGGCGATGACTCCACTCGGAGATGTTTAATATTCAGAGCAGCTCAACATCTAAATCAGAACCAAAACAAGAAGCCCCAAAGCTGCTTTAATTACCCAAAATTCATGTTTTAGATTCGTCCCACAGGTCCTGCAGAGCTGCGCTGTGATTGGACGTCTCGTACAGCAATGCTCTCTGGGACTTGTAGTTGATTTACATTATACAGACTTCTCAGCCTCGACTCTTTGTCTTCTCTGGAGGTGGTAAATGTGGAGCTTATTCGCTGAAGAAGCTCAGTTGTGAACATGGCAGGTCTGAGGAGGAGCAGGCTGGAGATTATTGATCTGACTGAGCAGAGAGGAGCGAACTGATCGAGGGGAGAAATCAATGAAACTCAGCAGCTGTAGCTTCCACTCTTCTTCTTCTACTCTTTTTCTTTTTTCTTTATATCTTATTTATATATTTGATTGTTCTTTGACTGTCAGATATATAAAACACCGATGACCAGACATGAACGCTCCCTGATGAAGGTGTTTCATACGTTAAAGCTTTCATGAACTCATTATCGACGAGTTATTCACTGAAACGATGCAGCGAGAAACAAAGTGGACGGTTCTAGATGTGAAAATGTCGGAGATTATTACTTCGGGTCTAGTTTTGAGCTACATAATGATTCTAATAACCGAGAAGCACAGAGAAAAATGTCAAACATAAAGAGCCTTTATGTTTCTCCTTCTGGGTCGGATTGAAAACATACAGCAGTTTGTTCAGACACGAGCGCTCACATCGAAGGCGTAATTACGAGAGGAGGAAAACTGCAGCAAAGATTATGGGAGCACAAATGTGTTTTTAGTGGAGATACGTCATTTTTACTGCCCTCGCCGGCCTCGTGTAGCTGCAACATACACCTTAAATAGCTTTTGTTCCTCCGAGGAGCCGCGTGGAGGAACATGAATATAACATAACATCAGGAACAACAAATGAATAAATAGATTATTTTAAAGTGTTTTTTGGCTTGTCCTCATAGGAGAACCCTTTTTGGCTCCAGGTAGAACCTTTTATAAAGGTGGAGGGTTCTACCTAGAACCCAACATGAAGGGTTATACCTAGAACTGTGTGTGTAAGGTTCCACCCAGAACCCCCCATGAGAGGTTCTACAAAGAACCCATACAGGATCTTATACCCATGCTTTCAACAATCCCTGAAGAACTCTTTCTCCAAAAACGGGTTCTCTGTGATCAAAATGGTTCTTACTGGAACCATTAGTGTTACCAAGAACCCTTTTAAAACCCTTTATTCAGGAAAGGGTTTTTAAAGGGTTCTCTGGATAAAAATGGTTCTTACTGGAACCGTTAGTGTTACCAAGAACCCTTTTAAAACCCTTTATTCGGGAAAGGGTTTTTAAAGGGTTCTCTGGATCAAAATGGTTCTTACTGGAACCCTTAGTGTTACCAAGAACCCTTTTAAAACCCTTTATTCAGGAAAGGGTTTTTAAAGGGTTCTCTGGATAAAAATGGTTCTTACTGGAACCGTTAGTGTTACCAAGAACCCTTTTAAAACCCTTTATTCAGGAAAGGGTTTTTAAAGGGTTCTCTGGATAAGAATGGTTCTTACTGGAACCGTTAGTGTTACCAAGAACCCTTTTAAAACCCTTTATTCAGGAAAGGGTTTTTAAAGGGTTCTCTGGATAAAAATGGTTCTTACTGGAACCGTTAGTGTTGCCAAGAACCCTTGAAAAGCCTGTTTCTTCGGGAAAGGGTTTTTCAGAAGCAAATGGTTCCAGGTACCTCAGTCCTTCTAGAAGAACCCTTTTGGAACCCTTATTTCTAAGAGTGTAGGAACCAAATATTTGGAAGAAGCTCCACTGAGCAGATCTTTGGCCTCCCGGGTGGAGAGGCTTCTAACTGAACGTCCTTCGTCTGTTTCTGCTCTGGGGTTCCTCAGAAGATGATTCTGCTTCACTCCATCCGTCCTCCTTCACACCTCCACGCTGCTTCTCATACCTCTCAGAGGTGCAGGTGTGTGTTCCTCAGACACACCTGAGCCGTCCTCTCAGCTCTCTCTGTTGTGGTAAGCAGCTGTAGTCGTCCTCGCGCCGCTCTGACAACAAGATCAATGAGGCCGAGTGAATGTCGCCCTGGATGCCATTTCACTTCTAACTGGAGACATAAAAGAGCCCCCAGGCTGCCGTATGGGCCCGAACTCCCCCACTGCTGCCGGCGCCGCTTGCTTCTGTGCGAGGCCCCGCGGGGAAATCACCTTTCAAACAGTGACACGCTCATCTCCTGTGAAATATATATGCAGCTCCAGGTAATGAAGAGGTGCATATGCGCAGTGGCATTTCCACCGGCGTCTGCAGACCTTCAGCACAAAGTAAAACCCACTCCCCGGTGTCGCAGCTTTGATAGAGATTGATGGAGCCATTGTGGCTGTAATAAGATAAAGGTGTTGCGTGTTGACATTTTTGTTGCGGCGCTCGAGTCGCGTCGGGCGAGTCCTCCGAAGTACACAATGAAAGAGAGAGTCAGGAGTCGCAGAACGCGAGACGGTGGCATTTTCATCTTCCTGTTTTATGCTCCGTCAGCTGACAGACAACATGAGAGAGGAGAGTTACAGCGAAGGAAACCAGCCGCATGTGACGACCACAGATCAGCTTCCTGTAACGTTAGCACAACTCTTTGTGTTTTAAAGTATTGAGTCTTGATTTTTCTTTCTGAAATGGGATTAATCAGCTTCGTGTCACTACAGTGTTGGTGGTGTTTGCACTCAGAGCCTCGATGGAGGTTCAGTGTTTTCTGCTGATCCAGTTTCTGAGTCTGAGCAAAATGATTTCCTCTCCTGTGTTCATGAAAAAAAACTGAAACTGAGTCCACGTTTATACACAGCAGGGTATTTAGAGAAACGAATATTTCCCCCTCCGTTTTCAAAAATAATAATGATAATAATAATACATTTTATTTAGAAGGCGCCTTTCTGGACACTCAAGGTCACCGTACACGAGTGCTAAAAACACATCAATATCACAAAACACAACAATATCAGTAATAGTAAAAAAGAAAAACAGAACAATATCAATAAAACACAGAATAGGAAAATAACATCGTGCACACAACATCGTTTTCAAAACAGTTGTCATTTACATCAACCTGCATAAATACGCCGTCGAGCGCCATTCTAACTCTGCCAAACCTCTGGGCGGCAGTGTAGGGAGAAGGATAAAGCCATGCAAGCCAATCAGAATCCTCAGAATCAACAACAACGAATAACACGAGCGACTTCCTGTTCCTTTCAAAACAAAGCTCACATGACGTTAAGCATTTTCTGGCGCATAGCCTAATGAGCGTGAGAAGCTAAAACCCCGTTTCTCCCAGCTGACACGACAACACATAACCGGAGTTTTCCAAATTCTCCACTTTGCCCGGAGTTTTTAGAAATAATCGTTTTCTGTGATAAAAACGGGGTTTTCGTGTAAATGAGAGGCCAAACCGCCTGGAAATATCTGCGTTTTCCCTTCGTGTAAACGGGGCTTGAGTGAAAAACTATTTTTGTGTACAAGAAAAAAACTGAGGGAAGAATTATTTTTTTCTTCTTGTGTAAAAAAGATTTTTGATCTAATTTCTTTTTCTCATAAAAGAAAAATCACTCGTTTTTTCACATTAAAAAATAATTGTCATGAAAGTTTGTGTTTCTACGGATTCCCTGATGGATTTATTAGTTTGTCAAACTGAAAACATTTTCAGTGACTCCTGCATCGTTCTGTTATCAATAAAACTCCAGCAGCTGTTTTCACTCTCGGGTCACACGATGACACCGAGCCGCTCTGTTCACTGATGACGTCAGACGTAGTTCAACACTCACTGAGCCTTCACGGTGAAATCACACATGAAGCTGATTCAGATTTAAAGTCTGTGAGGTTTAATCACGGCAACAGAACCATTTTTCTGGATCTGAGCCGTGACGTCGTCCCAGAGAGGAAGTCAGGAAACCTTGACTGTGATGTCATTAACTCAGATCCATAGCTCTGCTTTTGATCGCCTCCTCCTGCCGTGACAATCAAGATCAAATTAAGAGTTTTTGATCACATCAGAGCATTTTGAACGTCCCTTAATCCCTCAGAGGGAATCAGAAAGACTTTGAATGAATCATCTGATGTTAATTTGTCGTCCCGTCTGTGTTTCAGGTCTGGTGAAGCTCGGCATCCACTGTGTCACGTGTCAGAAGGTCGCCATCAAGATCGTCAACAGAGAAAAACTCAGCGAGTCTGTTCTCATGAAGGTAAGACTCTCGTTTGTTGTCAGCATGTGCATGTGTTTGATTTTTATATGTTTGGTAGAAGAAGAACTGTTTCTCCACAGCTGCAGAGTGAGATGCAGGTTCAGTTGTGAGTTGTTGGAGCAGCTGTTCGGACCGTCTCCTGCTCTTTTGTTATCGCTGTCACCACTTCTGTGTCCACCTACACCTTCAGCAAACAGCTGGATGCGGCCAAATCAGGCCGAATGAGTCACATGTAACGTGTGTCAGCTGCCACTGAGGATGACTCATGTTCAGCAGTCGATGCACGTCGTGCAGGAAGTGTGGAGTGTAAGTTTGATCCTGGAGGTTTTAACGGGCTGATTCACATCGGTTTGGTTTTATTTGTCCTGGTTTTTAAATATCTGCGTCTCACAGTCCCGTTTAAAGTCATTAGGGATCCTCCTTCAGCTGCTTCCTGAAACAAATTGTTGGAACAACTCGCAAAGTCATTGAGAGAATCTGACAGCAGAGCGTCAGTCTGCAGAATAATCTGATAGAAAGCTCATTTCAGTCTCTTTCATTGCATCTAGAGAGGCGTAATGAGGCTCTATGTGCTGATTTGACAGCTTCCATCACAACTTTCTGCTTTATTACACACACACACACACACACACACACACACACACACACACACACACAGACGCAGACAGACTCAATACACTTCTTGTGTATAATTAACAGTGTTGATGTTGATGTACTGTCGTGTACAGATATTTTGGACAAGACAGACTCATCATAGCTGTTTTATTGGACAGCGAAGAACACACACACACACACACACACACACACACACACACACAGACAGACAGACAGAAAGTCTCTGGTGACTTCAGCGTGGCTCTTTTTCTTTCTCCTGGCCTCGGCGATAATATTCACCGTATTTTCATCTCCTATGTATCATCATCGTCATCATCATCATCACTCACATCCTTCTCGCTCTGATGTCAAATAAAAATCACACAGCGGTGGTTGTCAAGATATTGTTGTCATAGAGACGAGACGCACATGCAGCTTTTTTTTCTGGCGCATCATCATCATCATCATCGTCCTCCTGAGCGCACAGTCGGCGCTTTTCTGCGCCAAAACATGCTTTGTTGACACGAGACCTTGGTCACATTGGGCTTTCATTAGATTGGACCTGCTGTAATGTGTGTGTGTGTGTGTGTGTGTGTGTGTGTGTGTGTGTGTGTGTGTGTGTGTGTGTGTGTGTCCTTTCATCTTAATGAGTGAGGTGAGCGAGGAACACTCAGACCGCCTCTCTCTCCTCTCCTGGCAGCTAATTGGTCGTTAACACTGATTGTACTGTGAGCGTACCTGAGCCTGCAGGTGTGTTTTGTGTCGTAACGTCTCATAAACGTTGTCAACTTAACTTAAAAGTCAATTTCGAGGCTCTGAAAGATGTCAGTGGCAGCTAAAGGTCAGCGAGGCGAGCTTGTTGCTTCTACAAACTGTTTTGAAGCAGAAAACAAAGGCTACTTATCTGTCGCCCGTGCAGAAAGTCACCAGACTCCATTGAAAAATTGTGCCGTTTTGTGAGTTGTTGACTTGAGAGAATCTTTATAAACTTTGTGAAACACTGTCTCTGACAAACGTATCAGTGTTCGGGCCGTCTCGTTAATTCGGCAAATGTTCTACATGAACTTCTTTCTTTCTTTGTGTAAAAACACGGTGTCTGTTTGTCTCAGTGATGAGATAGTGAAGTGATAACAAGTGGCCATTCAAGACACATGTTCATGTCAGGTGTGAACTGATGGACCGAGAGCTGAACGCTTGTGATCGGATCTCTCAGAACAGATGTTGATATCGAGTCTGAACGGCAGAATTATGGAAAATTGAGGAAAGTCGTTAGAGGAGTTTGGATAAATGGTAAATAATAAACGGTGTCATTTTTCTGGACGGAGCCTTTGATTTGCACCACCACCTCTCTCTCCTCTCCTGGCAACTAATTGGTCGTTAACACTGATACCTGAGCCTGCAGGTGTGTTTTGTATCGTAACGTCTCATAAATGTTGTCAACATAACTTAAAAGTCAATTTCGAGGCTCTGAAAGATGTCAGTGGCAGCTAAAGGTCAGCGAGGCGAGCTTGTTGCTTCTACAAACTGTTTTGAAGCAGAAAACAAAGAGATTCAGTGAACTGTAACGATATAGGCTACTTATCTGTCGCCCGTGCAGAAAGTCACCAGACTCCATTGAAAAATTGTGCCGTTTTGTGAGTTGTTGACTTGAGAGAATCTTTATAAACTTTGTGAAACGCTGTCTCTGACAAACGTATCAGTGTTCGGGCCGTCTCGTTAATTCGGCAAATGTTCTACATGAACTTCTTTCTTTCTTTGTGTAAAAACACGGTGTCTGTTTGTCTCAGTGATGAGATATTTGCCTTTCGAGTGGGGAAGTGAGGTCTGATCACAAGTGGCCACTCAAGACACATGTTCATGTCAGGTGTGAACCGATGGACCGAGAGCTGAACGCTTGTGATCGGATCTCTCAGAACAGATGTTGATATCGAGTCTGAACGGCAGAATTATGGAAAATTAAGGAAAGTCGTTAGAGGAGTTTGGATAAATGGTAAATAATAAACGGTGTCATTTTTCTGGACGGAGCCTTTGATTTGCACCACCACCTCTCTCTCCTCTCCTGGCAACTAATTGGTCGTTAACACTGATACCTGAGCCTGCAGGTGTGTTTGATTGTCTCGTGTCGTAACGTCTCATAAATGTTGTCAACATAACTTAGAAGTCAATTTCGAGGCTCTGAAAGATGTCAGTGGCAGCTAAAGGTCAGCGAGGCGAGCTTGTTGCTTCTACAAACTGTTTGAAGCAGAAAACAAAGAGATTCAGTGAACTGTAACGATATAGGCTACTTATCTGTCGCCCGTGCAGAAAGTCACCAGACTCCATTGAAAAATTGTGCCGTTTTGTGAGTTGTTGACTTGAGAGAATCTTTATAAACTTTGTGAAACACTGTCTCTGACAAATGTGTCAGTGTTCAGGCCATCTCGTTAATTCGGCAAATATTCTACATGAACTTCTTTCTTTCTTTGTGTAAAAACACTGTGTCTGTGATAGTTGTGATTCGAGCAAAGACGCACGTTAATGTCAGGTGTGAACTGATGGACCGAGAGCTGAACGCTTGTGATCGGATCTCTCAGAACAGATGTTGATATCGGGTCTGAACGGCAGCCTCAAATTATGGAAAATTAAGGAAAGTCGTTAGAGGAGTTTGGATAAATGGTAAATAATAAGCGGTGTCGGAGCCGTCGTGTCGCAGTGATTTCAATACCATCAACTTTTTGGTGGGTTTTATCAGTAATAGTGTGTCATGACAACACAACACACTGGTGTATTGTTGTCTTCTCTCAGATCTTCAGCCCGTTGTGTTTCTAATCAGACGTGGACGGAGCTGCTGAAGGTAGCAGATGCTTCTGTTTTGTGTTGGATGCCAGTCTCTCCCTCCTCTCTCTGCCTGTCTGTCTGTCTGGGGGGTTGCCCCGGCAGCTTCCTCTAATCTTTCTCGCCTCGGTCTTATTTTAGAGGATGGTGAGGCCCTGTCGTCATGGCAACAGGCAGGGATTGGCTTGAGTTATGGCCTTGTTGTTCTCACACAATGAAGTCTAACCAGCCACCCCAAAAAATATATATAAATAAAGAGAGAACAGAGGGGATTTGGTGGAGTTGCATGTTTAAAACATGACGCTCTGCTCCGCCTGCGTCAGCTGGCATTTTCAGGAGACCCCGTTTTGTCCCATTTTGTTTGACATTTTCAGCGCGCGGCAGGTTTTTACTTTTTTCTCTCTTTTATCCTGAACTTTGTACAGCGTCGGATGTTTTCTTTTGAGGTTTTGCATATGAATGTATCCTCTGTTCGACACACAACACACATTTACATCTCCCTTGTCCATTGTTACACATGCGGCCCTTTAAAGGAATAACCCAAATCATTTCCATATAAATGCATTTCTTTCCCCCGGAGGCGTTCAGTTTATACACAAGTCTTTCTGTTGGTTGCACTAAACTCTCATCGTCCAGAAACACTGAAGTAGAAGTGTTTCGTGTTTCTGGTTTGCATCAGACAGTTCAGCAGAATAATGACGACATGTGTTGGTGGTTCACACGTCTGTTAACTCTCACGTCTGAACCAAAGAAGCCTGATGCTGTTTTTTCACCAGAATAAATAAGTTAGAACTGAACTACTTCCACTGTGTTTATGCTCTGATTATGTTTCGGAGTTAGGAAACATTATGATTCGGCACCAAATGTTTGGTTCTGGTCGCCACTAAAACAACTGGAAACGTCCTCATGTCTCCTTAAAAAAACCATGAAGTTCTGAAACAAAAAGCCACAAAAATGGTTGGAGATGATCCGCCTTCGTGTGAAAAATGTCCAGCTTTGGTCGCCACTAAAGCAGCTGGAAATCTCCACAAAGAGTCGAGCTGTGGTCAGCGGTTGTGGCCAGCTAACTCCACCACCATCCTCTCCACCTCCTGATGTGAAAGTCAGCTATTAAGCTTCTAATGTGAATGTGATAATCTACGTTATCCGGGTGGATCTGTGGTCTGCAGAAACATTAACAGTGAACATTAGACTCTGACAGAGCGCAGTGTCTGCAGTGAGAGGCGTCTTTTTTCAGATATTTTACAGACAGTAGACGATCAGTACTTTGCACACTGAGTTCAGACTCCAGACGCGCCTCATGTTTCGTCAGGAGAGCACTGAATGCCTCGAGTTTAAAAAATCAGCTCAGCTCAGAGCAGAGAAGCACCGGACGTCACCATCAAAACTCATCTCTGACTGCACCTCAGATCTGTGTCCAGCCTACTCTCTTCGAGAAAAGCCGCTCACTCTCAATCAGAGACAGAGGTTTTTATATGGAGATGTTGTGTTTACCGGTAGTGTTGTTTTTGGCGGCCTGTTTTACTTTTAGTTTTAGTCTAATCTTTGTGTCAAGCTATCATTTTAGTTTTTATTAGTTTTAGTCACGTTCAGACTTATTTTAGTCGTGTCACATTCAGTCGAGTAAAAGTCTGAGCACTTTAGTCTTATTTTAGTCCAAATTGACTATTTTAGTCTAGTTTTAGTCAAAGATTGTATTCAGCCAAACCCATTTTACAATTCAAACAAGGTTATCTTATTATTATATTATTGCTACCTTATAGACTCAAGAATACATCCGTTCCAGACACAGAAGACGCTCTGATTTGAATTTACAACATATTTATTTTACCAACCAAATATGCTAGAAGTACACACACATGAATTTAAATCGACAACACATTCGGTTTTCTTTTCCACGTCTATGTAACGAAAGTGTGTCCAAATATCGTCTCTTCTTTTTCTCCCAGTCCCAGAAACGATACCCGGCTGGCCGGCCATCGGTCCCTTTCTCTGTTTAACTTTTCTTACGTTAACCAGGGCTCTGCGTTAACCCACTGCAGCTGAGGAACGAGAGGAAACAACTTATAATTTGTATTGTATATTAAGGATCTTTGTTATAACATTTCGTCTCGTCTCGTTTTGGTCAACGAAAATGAAGACACATTTTAGCATAGTTTTTATTTTGTAAACCACATTTAGTCTCGTTTTTATTCGTCTACAATATTGCATCATATATTTAATTATCGTTATCGTCACATGACCAGCATTTTCGTTGCGTCTCGTCTCGTTTTCCTCAGGTGATAAAGGTTCGTTGACGACGATATTTAGTAGGGGTGGTTAATCAGCCCAATTTCCAGATTCGATTCCGATTATTGAAGTCTCGATTCGATTATTAACGATTATTGATATTCCATTTAACATCAGTCAGCTGCTGAATTATTTTACTTCTCTTTTGAGTAACACCTCACAGCACCTTCAATATTGTATAGTGTAACTGTAATATCCAAATTATTATTTTTTACTTTGTTTTAAATGTCGTCTTTCACTGTTAAAAAAATGTCCACACTTGTGAATAAATGTCCAAATTCTATTTATTTATGTTATTCTCCATATAACAAAGATGCAGAGGCTTTGGAACTTTCTGTGGTCACAGGACAGCTGTGTAATACCTTGCACCTCCGGGTTAAATCAGGTATGACAGCCAGTAAGAGGAGGACTCCGGTTTGTATTACAATTATAAAAAAAAATAAAAAAATTAAATAAAAAAAATTAAATAAAAAAAAAAATTAATTAAAAAAAATAATTAAATAATCGATTTTTGGAAATTTAATAATCGACTCATAATCGTCAATATTATAATCGCAATAATCGATTTTTTTCACCAGCCCTAATATTTAGTCATAATTTTTGTTGACGAAAGCAACATTGGTTACCCGGTCCGATCGAGCCCGACCTCATGGTGCGTGGGAAACCTTCTAACCTCGTGGTCGGACGCAGTTTATAAAGCGCCGTGGTTAACAAGTGAAGCCTCCAGAAGCTCCAACATCATCAACTGAAAATCAAAAAGACGTCACTGTCTCTGTTTGATTAACAGTATGGAGATCACGTGAGGATGAATCCTGCAGGTTTCCACGTCAGATCTCAGGTCGCTGACATCATTAAATTATTCTCGTCTCCGCTGCACACATCCCTCGGCGACCTCCGCCTTTGTCATGTGCTAATGTGCACGTTATTATGCGAACATGTGATTGTGCGTCCGGCCATGAACAAGCTTCCTATCTGTGTGTGTGTGTGTGTGTGTGTGTGTGTGTGTGTGTGTGTCTGTGTCCTGGTGAGATGAGCAGCCTGACATTTACAGTACTACTTCAGAGATCAGCACCTCACAGAGGCGTCAGCTCGCCTGGCAGCCTGATGTCACACCTGGTATTTACAGCAGAGGTTCACTGCGGCTAATGGAGAGCTGCTAGCGTTAGCGGCTGACAGTCAGGAGGAAAGCTGCCGCTCATTATACTTTATACTGTCAACAGCTGACATTACTCAAAATATCTATACTTAAATCCTTCTTTCCAGTGAGTCTGTACTTTAACAGTGAGTCGACTGTGTCTTCAGTCCTTTCCTTTCCTTTCCTTTCCTTTCCTTTCCTTTCCTTTCCTCTCCTTTCCTTTCCTTTCCTTTCTTTCCTTTCCTTTCCTCTCCTTTCCTTTCCTTTCCTTTCCTCTCCTTTCCTTTCTTTCCTTTACTCTCCTTTCCTCTCCTTTCCTTTCCTTTCCTTTCCTTTCCTTTCCTTTCCTTTCCTTTCCTTTCCTTTCCCTTCCTTTCCTTTCCTTTCCTTTCCTTTCCTTTCCTTTCCTTTCCTTTTCTTTCTTTCCTTTCCTTCCTTTCCTTTCCTTTCCTCTCCTTTCCTTTCCTTTCCTTTCCTTTCCTTTCCTTTCCTTTCCTTTCCTTTCCTTTCCTTTCCTTTACTCTCCTTTCCTTTCCTTTCCTTTACTCTCCTTTCCTTTCCTTTCCTTTCCTTTCTTTCCTTTCCTTTCCTTTCCTTTCCTTTCCTTTACTCTCCTTTCCTTTCCTTTTCCTTTCCTTTCCTTTCCTTTCCTTTTCTTTCCTTTCCTTTCCTTTACTCTTCCTTTCCTTTCCTTTCCTTTCCTTTCCTTCCTTTCCTTTCCTTTCCTTTACTCTCCTTTCCTTTCCTTTCCTTTTCTTTCTTTCCTTTCCTTTCCTTTCCTTTCCTCTCCTTTCCTTTACTTTCCTTTACTCTCCTTTACTCTCCTTTCCTCTCCTTTCCTTTCCTTTCCTTTCCTTTCCTTTCCTTTACTTTCCTTTCCTTTCCTTTCCTTTCCTTTCCTTTACTCTCCTTTCCTTTCCTTTCCTTTTCTTTCTTTCCTTTCCTTCCTTTCCTTTCCTTTCCTCTCCTTTCCTTTCCTTTCCTTTCCTTTCCTTTCCTTTCCTTTCCTTTCCTTTACTCTCCTTTCCTTTCCTTTCCTTTCTCTCCTTTCCTTTCCTTTCCTTTTCTTTCTTTCCTTCCTTTCCTTTCCTTTCCTTTCCTTTCCTTTCCTTTACTCTCCTTTCCTTTCCTTTTCTTCCTTTCCTTTCCTTTCCTTTCCTTTCCTTTCCTTTCCTTTCCTTTCCTTTACTCTCCTTTCCTTTCCTTTCCTTTCCTTTCCTTTTCCTTTCCTTTCCTTCCTTTCCTTTACTCTCCTTTCCTTTACTCTCCTTTTCCTTTCCTCATTATACTTTATACTGTCAACAGCTGACATTACTCAAAATATCTATACTTAAATCATTCTTTCCAGTGAGTCTGTACTTTAACAGTGAGTCGACTGTGTCTTCAGTCCTGAGGGAACCATGAAAGTACAGGAACGGCATGTGGCGATGGAGGGTGTGTGTGTGTGTGTGTGTGTTCATGTGTGTGTGTGTGTGTGATTAAATCTCTTTTTCCAGCTGAAGTGCAGCTGATTGTGCGTCTGAGCTCCTCAGACTTCGAACTCGGCGCTCTCACGCCCGACCGGACTCATTTCATCTCCTCAACGACTGGTTGCTTGTGTTAATGGTGTCAATACTGACTTAACTGTGTTGATTCAGCGTGTGTGTGTGTGTGTGTGTGTGTGTGTGTGTGTGTGTGTGTGTGTGTGTGTTGAACAGCATGTTCGGTTTCACACCTGATGACAGAAATATCCGCTCTGGTTCCAGGAGCAGCTGTTCCTTGCAGATTCGCCATCTCTTCAGGAGAATATTAACTCCACTCGATCAGCTGTGAATCAGAATGAATTCAGTGTTTTATTCCTGAAAAGCAGAAATCAGAGTGCAGCCTGGAAAACATTTTGTTTTGATTGTTTTTTGTGTTCATGAATACAAAATCAGTTCCAGCCCTCAGACAGGAAACAGCAGACACTGATTGGCCGGACCAGCAGTGACAGCTGGCCAATCAGAGCTCCTAATGATGTCATCAGGGGGAAATGTATTCCTGAAAGCACCCTCAGCTGCTCATGATGCTTAATTTCACAGAAATATTGGTTCGTATCAGTTTAAGTCCCGTCACGCTGCGGAGACATCATCGCCCACAAACATCTGGCTTCTGTCTTCAGTGTGAAAAGGCTCAGCTGGGATTCATTCCCAGGTCAGGTGACTCTGATGTTCATCTCCTCCAGCTCCAATCAGCTGTGAGTGTGCAGACACGCTCATCTTGGACCTTTTTCTGGGATGATGTTGAAGTTCAAGACAGAGTCGCACCGATATTAGGCCAAAAAACAATATTAGAGAGTGAACCTGTAAATGAACACACATTTTCTGCATTGTGTTGTGTAAAGAAAAAAAGGTTTCTTATCAGCGTATCACGTCCAAAACATCACACAACATGGCCTGATATATATCTTTGACATCTGCCCACTGATGTGTCGGTTGAGCTCTAGTTAAAATAGTTTTCTTCTGTCTCGTTTCAAACATTTTTCAGTCGGTGTTGAAAACGTTCTACTGTTCTCTGTTTACCGGCGTGTTTGTGATGTCTGAACCAGAAGAAAACAGAAAGACAAACTCGTCTACTGACAATGAGACGGAGTCGAGCACTTACATTTAGTTGCTTTTGTTTTCTTTTTAGATTTAATGTTTGTTAATGTATTCCCTGTACGTTCTGATTCTGATTTGAAACCAGCTAATGTTTGTGTGTAAATGGTTTAATAATACTTTCCAAGTTAGCTGCTGAGATCTTGGAAACAGGATACGTCACTGAAAAGAAGTCAAACTAAGAAACAAACGCAGTCAGACAGGCTGTGAACAATCCAGCAGTTTATAAAAACCTCGTCTTAAACTTTATTTGGAGGTCAAACTAAAAGTGAGCGTAGTCAGCGAGTCAGTGCAGCAGAACAGATGTGAAGCAGGACGTCCGTCTGTGAACTGTCATGGATGACAAAAAGACCAAAAAGACACTGTGAACAGATGTTTAACAGAGTGAATAAATAAAGAGTTAAATGTTGAAGTGGATGAAGAGAGACGGTGTTTCTGTGAGTGAAGCTCTCAGCCTCTTCAGTGCTGAACTTCTCGTCCTGTTGGACTCCTTCACCGCAGACGTCCTTGTGTCCTCCGAGTGACGGAGTGGTGACGGAGCAGATGACAGATGAGTGAAGGATACTGATTGCAATCCACCACAGAAGAGAGCATCTGTCCTTTTTCCCATGATTCACCACTGACCTTAATCTCTGTCACACCAGCCGTCCGTCCGTCCGTCCGTCCTCTGGATGATCCTTCATGTATTCTCTCTGATGTCAGTCTCACACTCTGAGGAGGCTGCTGGCTCCATCACACTCGTCACCAGACATCTGAGTGGAACAAGCTGGGCACGCCGCCTGCTCGTTACCCAGCAGCCCCAGCAGCAGCCGCAGGACGGGCCGAGGAGACGCTCCCTGCTGATTGGCCGAGCTGATGGCTGAAATAAAGACGTCTGCTCTGCTTTCCAGACCTGACCTTCTCCTGACCTGTCCGATCTGCTTCTACCTTTCCTTTCCTTTCCTTTCCTTTCCTTTCCTTTCCTTTCCTTTCCTTTCCTTTCCTTTCCTTTCCTTTCCTTTCCTTTCCTCTCCTCTCCTTTCATTTCTTCTCCTTTCCTTTCCTTTCCTTTCCTTTCCTTTACTCTCCTCCTCCTCCTCACCTCTCCTTTCCTTTCCTTTCCTTTCCTTTCCTTTCCTTTCCTTTCCTCCTCACCTCTCCTTACCTCTCCTTTCCTTTCCTTTCCTTTCCTTCACTCTCCTCCTCCTCCTCACCTTTCCTTTCCTTTCCTTTCCTCTCCTCTCCTTTCCTTTCCTCTCCTCCTCCTCCTC
>CM077784.1:37523901-37702689 GCA_039737535.1 Lagodon rhomboides
ACTGATATTCTACGTATTGGTCCTTTAAAACAAACATCATAAAATTCAGCGTAGAAGGAAAAAGGAAGAACTTCAAAACAAGCTGAAAATAAAGTAAAGACAATGAAGGACTGTGTGAACTCTGAACTCGCTGTAGATAAATGAACAGAACATTTAAAGAGAAGGCTGAAGCTCTCCACCTGTAGCCACACCCACCTGTGATGTCACAGGGTACACCTGCAGCAGGTTAAAACACTCATGGTTTTGTATTGTAAAGTTTATCTAACCTCAGTTTCAAGGCTAAGTCAGTGAGTCGGGTCAGAACCAGAGGACACCGTGTTGGCTGCTGTACGTCATTAGAGTGAGGGTCCGAATGTCTTCTAGGTCCGGTTAAAATTAATGAATCAGGATGAAATGAATTAGATAAAATGGTCATGAAAAATAAAAATACTGCACTTTTTTAGACCTGTTTTCATTTCTAGACTCTGGTGTTTGTCCTCAAAAGTCATGAGTCAGAACACAGAACCATCACTGCTGAATGGGTCTGTAAATTGGTCCAGCGGTTCAGAAGAACCATGCACGTGTGGCCAGACCGGCTCTGAAACAAAAACAGAGAAGCGCTATAATAATAATAATATAACAGTAGTTGTTTCCTGACATCTAGTGAGGCTGAATGTTGTATTTTGGTGCGTAGACGTGTTTGAAACAACGTCAAAACTGTTATATCTTCACATTCTGCCGATAAATCTGGTTAATTTCTGAATGTTTTAACTAATATTCTACGTATTGCTCCTTTAAAACAAACAACATAAAATTCAACATAGAAGGAAAAAGGAAGAACTTCAAAACAGGCTGAAAATGAAGTAAAGACAATGAAGGACTGTGAACTCTGAACTCGCTGTAAATAAATGAACAGAACATTTAAAGAGAACACTGAAGCTGTCCACCTGTAGCCACACCCACCAGTGATGTCACCGGGTACACCTGTACGTCGCTGCAGCAGGTTGAAGCACTCGTGTTTTTGTCTTGTATATCTGACCTCAGTTTCAAGGCTAATATTAGCATATCGAAGCTGTTCCATCATCGTCATCCACTTTCTCAGTTTCTCCAGCAGTTCCTCAAAGATCTTTAGTCGGCGTCTGACGTGAACGTTTCTCTCCTGACTCTTCGACCTCCTCGTCTTCGGGAGGAGAGCTGCGAGATGAGAGCGATGGAGGGAGAAGTTGGTGTGACAGAGCCGGTCTGCGAAGCTGCCGGGCCCAAAGATTAAAGGGAATTATTTTATTATTTATCTGCCGCCATCACTCGCCATGACAGACCTTTGAAGACGGGCGTCTTTGATGGAAATGAAATGAAATTTTTCGCGGTGTCTTCTGTCCTGCGTTTGACCCGTCACATCGGCGCCGAGCGGGGACGCCAGAGGATGACTCAGAGTGGAGGCTGATGATTGACAGATGAGCGATGGTGTGTGTTAAAGCCCGGCAGTGATGAGAATCTGAAATCAATAGGACGTATCGGCCGAGGATCAGTTTGATCAGCTGTGGTATGGATCCCCTCTGACGCCAACACAGTGTTCGCCTCATCGATCCGCTCAGTTTAAACGTGTCGAACTGATCCGACATCTTCAACAAGCTGATATCGATGAAGTGGCTTCAGGACCTGAGCGTCTGAACTGTGTCTCTACTTTATATATTTAGCCTGATGCTCAACTTCCATTTCATTTCACTTCATCAGTTCAGCTTTAAAACTCGTCCATATGTGCAAAATTCAGTTTGATTAGTTTTCTGGTTGTTGTTGGGTTTTGCCCTGAAGTCATCACGGGCAGCTGCAGTGATGTGTGCACGGAGGAGTTCACGTCTGTGGTGTCGGTCAAAGAAATATAGATTTAAGAGCTGTTAGGTTTATAAGTCGACTCACAGCAAACTGTACGACTGCGTAGATCTCTTCCACATTAGTCAACATCTCTCCAGCTCTGGCAGAAGAACTGGGGCTCCTGATGAGCTGGTGGTGTTTGATCAACTTGAAACTCTTCCCATCTCCTTCTTAAGAGTCAGAGTAAGTTTGTGTGAGTTTCCTCAGCGTAATCATCAAACGTGTGCCGTGCATTAGTTCCCAGACAAAAAAGACGGGAACATCCTGAAAGAGAAGGATTCTGTACGAGAGTACGAGTACGGCTCGGTCCACATGAGTCTGTCTGGACTTGAAACGGTTCAAGAGAGCAGTAATCCAGCTGACCTGAACTCGACAGATATTCTGTTTTTACACCCAAACCTTACAAAACTAAAGACAACATGTTATCTCAAGGAAATTGAATCGAATGCAACTGGATTTGGTTTTTGTCTTTGAAGACGTTTCACCTCTCATCCGAGAGGCTTCATCAGTTCCTGCTCGCTTGACTAGGCTGGGACTAGTCCCATTCCTGTTACGTTCGATTCAATTTCCTTGAGATAACATGTGAACTGATGAAGCCTCTCGGATGAGAGGTGAAACGTCTTCAAGACAAAAAACAAATCCAGTTGCATTCGATTCAGTTTCCTTGAGATAACTGTGACCTGGATGAATGAGAATATTCACAAGCTAAAGACAACATGTTTGCTGTCTTGTTCTTTTCTTGAGTTTCTACAAAAGGTTTTTCTCATTTAACACATTTCTGTAAGATAAACGTATTTATTCAATTCAAGTGAACTGTTTCATGAAGAAATATCAACACAGAACTTAGAAGGTAAAAGTGTAAACTCACAAAAGTTAGATTTAAAGTGAAGTTTGTGGCCTCTTGTAGTCCACACAGCGAAGACACATAATGATTTTTTTAATTTAGTTTCTGCACCGATTCTCAACAAATTCAGTGTCGAACACAGCAAGCAAACTTGAAACTTGGCAGGTGATTAAAAGAAATGCACTCAGCATGGTTCAGTGGTTTAATGGGAAACACTCAACAGGTCAACCTCAAATCAACAGACAAGAATCAAAACAAAGTATCTGGTCTTCAGCTTTTTGATGAAGATCATCATCATCATCACAACAAAGCTGTCGGTCCATCCATGATGCTTTCTTCTGTATCTCAGTGTGACACAGAATGTGATGCACAATGAACCAGAAACAATCTTGTTTGCGACTGCAGGTTTTAAAACCTCAGAGAGAAATGTTCGGGGCTGAAAATAAAGATGAAGAACTGCGTCCTGTTCCTTCCCGGCTTTGTGCAGAACATCAGAACAACTCGAGCTCTGAAAGATGCTTCTGCTCTTTGATTCGGAGCCGGGAACATTTTCTGCTATCAGACTCTGTGCTTGAAACTTTGTGCTTGAAATAACCTGCGTTGACGTCACCGTCGTGTCGTTTTGGCCTTTTTATCCGCAGGAATTACACAAACGCGGCAGACAAAGTGATCTCAGAGGTGCAGTTTAATAACGCGTCTGACTGATGGTGTCTGAACTCGGTTCACCCTGCGGCCGGCCGAGGTGCCAACTGGCAGTAAATCCCGAGCGCAGCAGGCAGGTTAGCAGTGAAACAGCTGCAGGCAGCATCTGTACGTCCAGACGCTTTAGCCTCCGTATCCTGACACTCACCTGCAGCCCGGCTGAGCCTGCAGGCGGGAAGTGATGTAATCCTGTTGTGACAGCAGATCAGGATCTGTGGCCGCATCAGTCTGCAGTTATCTTTATTATATTTTTGTTCTTGTCAACAAATCACATGAAAGGAAAGTGACGATGTGTCGGTCTGCTGCTCCGTTTGAGAAGAAACGCAGCAGACCTTCAGGTTTTCTGAGCAGACGAGGTCGACTTCATCTTCAGACTGCGTGTGATTGAAGATGATCTCTTTCTGTGTCTCGGTGGAGAAACTCATTTTCTCTCTCTGTGTTGTTTCTCTGCAGGTGGAGCGGGAGATAGCCATCCTGAAACTCATAGAGCATCCCCACGTTTTAAAGCTGCACGACGTCTACGAAAACAAGAAATACCTGTAAGTATGTTCGTCTGTGAACGAACACCGTCCCTTTAATCTGTGTTTGTATTATTAAAGTCAAAACCCAACTGATACTCAGTTTGTTGTATCGGTGTGCTCATGCTGATATCAGGAAGTGAAAACATTCAGATATTAAATGTGGTCATTGAACACTTCTGACAAAGATATTTAACGGAGGCATATTTTACACTTTGAACAATAAACTTTGTCTAAAATAACATCAGTGCACAGAAACATTAAACCTTCCTCAGACTGAAATAATTATAAATATCGGAAGCATCATATTATGCAGATTATGCATATATCGGCCATCCAGTAGATCTGTAGGGCTCTAATGAAACTGTTTTCATAATTACATTGCCTGGATGATGTTCAGGTGGTGACCAGGCTTTGGATGAGAATATTTCCATTTGTTTAAGGAATTCAAAGTTAAAAAAATAGTTAAAACTAAAGTAAAGAGCCTGTTTTGAAAATGTGAGGAGGAGAAAGTTCAGATGAAGGAAAGTCAAAAGTTTCCAGAAAGATAAATACTGAAGTTAAAGAGGAAAAAACCTGATGCTAAGGTAGCGTCTAGTCTGTGTTAATGCTAGCAAGCTAAGCTAACCTAGCTAGCCTGTTGAGGCCCTCACACATGTTGTAAAGTAGCTGATGAATGTTTGGTACTAAAACGATGTGGAAAAATCAGTAATCTGGTCTGTTCGGTCGGTCAGACCTGCTGGAAGCTCGAGGCTGTTTCCACTTCACAAACTGTATTTTCTCTGACTGAATATGAGGAGAATTCAAATTTCAGTCTCCAGAAAAACAACATTGATCAGATGTGAAAGTGAGAACCGACCTGAGGACGACGCTCGGCTGTCGACAGCTCTCTCTTGATCACTCTCGCTCCTCGCAGCAGCTCCAGCTCGGGGTTTTATTGAAGTGTTCAATATTTTATTGGCTCGCGCTCACTTTAACCCTCCGCCCCCTCTGACGCTGCAGCTTTAATGTATATCCCTGTTCTGTTGTATGCATTAATCTACTGCATGTGGCCGCCGTGCTCCGGTGGCACGGCTTAATGCGCTGTTCAATAATTGATAAAGGCTCCGCCGTGGAACGGAGCGGGGATTTGTTTTCTTAATGTTGCGAGGACGGGGACGGATGGTCAACGTGGATGCAAACAGTTTGCGGGAGAAAGATTTCACACTCACAAATCACGAGCGAACGCGTTTCTAATTTAAATAGCGCCGACAGGGAAACGCTTGAGCAGATCCCTTAATCTGCTAATAAATCAGTCGGCGGGGACGGCGGGCTGCAGGAGGAGGCCGAGGATCAGACATGTCTCCCAGACAAATGAACGCAGGAGAGAGATAAAACATTTTAAAGCACAGGCGCACAAACCAACACGGGTCGGGGATTTTCTCAAGGATTTACGCTCTGCAGCGATGTACTGTGGTGACTTCAGCACGTCGCAGGCAAACACTCTGCAGCTAACGACTCAATTATTTCATTAATGCCTCTTTCAGTCTGAGGGAAAATGAAACAGAGGGTTTGAGGATGTTTACTGTCTGTGTGGACTCGAAGATGGGACGCTACCTGAAGTCTGAGCGCTCTGTGACACTTTCTACATTTTAGAGGAGATATATTCCTCTTGTTTTTATTCTCCTGCAGTTATCTGATGACAGCAGATCTAAAACTGTCCTTCAGTCCTGCACATTCAGTCACTTGTACTAATTAATGATTAAATGATAATAAAGTGGAATCTAACTGAAGGACCTGCTGAAGGTCAAAGGACCGAAAAGGCTTTAATAATGACAATTAAAGATGTAATATGTAAGAATTCTGCCCTGAACCTTTGTTCTGTGTTTTGTTGAGTTGTGTACTTTTGTTTTTTTAACACAAGTGTGTTTCATCTGGTCGACTGTCGCTGTAACTTCCAGGACAGAGTCAGTCAGTACGTTTACATGCAGCAAGAAATTCGAAATTCTTATCGTATCAGACCTAGTTGGGACTTTTAAAATGCATGTAAAGACACCTCAGTCCAACCTACTTCGGACCACAAGCAGGACATCTCAAAATCAGATAAGAACACCTAGATTATTCGTTCATTGTCGGCATATTAACGCCATGGAGGCTCGGCTATCGTATTCGTATTCGTATTCGTATTCGTATTTCGTATCGTATCGTAATCGTATCGTATTTTTGCATTCTGCACATGCTCGAGATTTTCCGCTGGGGCTTTCACCCGGAAGTGAAAGGAGACGTAAATAGTGGCGTTGTTGCCGGAAAAGGTCGTTCGAAAACATGACTTCAACGACACACTTCTGGACGGACGAGGAGACCAGGTTCAATAATGTAATGTACGCTACTGTGGCGTCGTCCAGCTCCTCGTACGCCATCTTTGTTTGAATGCCGTCAGATTGTTTGTTGTTGCTGATAAGTAGAGGTCAACCGGAAGTGGCTCTTTGTTGAGAGGGCTGCAGCGCCACATAGCGTACGGAGTCAGACATGCTCCGGCCACTTTTCCGATTCTCTGAACGGCATGTATACTCAGACCAGCGATCCGCTCTCATGCATGTCTGATACGATAAGAATTTCGAATTTATGCTGCATGTAAACGTACTGAGAGTCAGAGGAAGGAAGTCAGAGAAGAAACTTTTAAACACCTCGTCTGTGAACATTAATGTCTGAGTCAGATCGATTTTCATCATCGTGTTTGTTTGATGGTGAGGAGAGTTTGACCACAAGGTCATTTGTGTTTATTCGCCCCAAACAGCCAGATTACTTTACTGCACTTTAGCCGTAAACTAGCGAGCGACAGCACAAAACCCGGTCAGCCTCTGAGTGAAGTCAGCACTCAGCAGAGACTCTGGTTCTGGTTCTGGTTCTCTGTCTCCTCCCTGTTATGTCAAGTTCATGAAGTAAAGCAGGCTGAAGTGCAGCTGATCAACAGGAGTGAAGAGAAATCACCTTTTTAATCCCAGAAGTTAGAAAGTCATCTCTGAGCTCTCCTCCCGTCAGATAGGAGCAGAACCTGATGAGGTTGTTGTTGGTGTTTATTCCTCCAGAACCTCTGGATCTCCTCAGGAGCTTCAGTACGTGTTCCTGCTCGTACTGGTTCTAGCTGACGTAAAGATTTCCGACCCGTCGTCTCTCTCTCCTCCTGTGCAGGTATCTGGTGTTGGAGCACGTGTCCGGAGGCGAGCTGTTCGACTACCTGGTGAAGAAGGGCCGGCTAACACCTAAAGAGGCCAGGAAGTTCTTCAGACAGATCATCTCAGCCCTGGACTTCTGCCACAGCCACTCCATATGGTTTGTCACCTTCACACTCAGAACAATGAGAGCAGAGCAGTTTGGATCTTTTTAAGGTTCGGGAGTGAATATTTTGTGCAGGTAAAATGGAAAGAAGGTGTCACATCTGGAAATTTGCAGGCTCATAAAATATGTATTCCTGTTTGGAGGCCTGAATTATGGGCGTGGGGATGCAAATTTACACAAATGGCTGCTGCTGGTGATTTATCGCTGCTGAGCGACACAGGAAACTGCGTCTGAAATCCAATCGGGTGTAAAAATCTGCAGCACTGTTTAATCAGACACAAAGGGAGAGGATAAAGTCAGACGCTGTGTTTCCATCAACTTATATTTATTTAAACTAATTCAATATAAAGAGAAAATGATGAAAATATTCCCTCTCTTCGAGGCAGCGGGGGGTTTATCTTCTCAGAAGTTGCGATGGCTGAACAACAGGTTCCCTCCTGTTCCTCCTCTTCAGCCTCTCCTCATCAGCTGTTGCCGGGGGCGACTTCAGATCGTCCGGTTCCTCTTCATCTCTTTTCATCTCCGCGAGCACCTTTAGTTCCTCCACACGGCTTCAGCACTGTGTATCTAAGAGCAAGTGCACATCAAAGACGCTCCGCCTGACTCTCGGCATTAGACGTCAAGTGTTTAGCTTTGAAAACCAGATTTATTCTGTGCCGAGTTTCCTGGATGAGCCAAAGAGACACACGACTAAAGTCGAGCTCTTATCTGCTGGTTTCATTTCCCTCCGTCATTATGAGTAAATGGGTGATTCTGATACTGACTCGGACCTCTTTTCTTGATAGCTGAATTGCAATAAGGAAGCCGTAACCGCAGAGAAAATACTTGATGTCTGAAGTCTTTCAAGACTAATTGTTTCGCCCACGCTCCCTCCAGAGGTCGAGGCATAAAAGCAAAGTGCCCACAGACGTCAGGAGCTGCTGGCTTCACTTATTACTTTATATGAAAGCCAAAGCTGAAGTGAAACGGTCCCAAGGTTCACAGACAGAAGCTAAAGTACAGACACAGATCGATGACAGCGGATGGGACACAAGTGAGACTTGTTATCAGGAAGTGTAAAGTAATCTGTCATCTGAGACGCTTCTTCAGCTCCAGAGTTGTGGACATCGACAGACTCGGGGTGTAAAGACGGTCGTGGTTTCATCAGTTCTAACCTCAGATCATCATGTCGGTCTCTCTCCTCTGTCTCCTGTCCTGTCGTCCTGCAGCCACAGAGATTTGAAGCCGGAGAACTTGTTGTTAGACGAGAAGAACAACATCAGGATAGCAGACTTCGGCATGGCGTCTCTGCAGGTCGGGGACAGTCTGCTGGAGACCAGCTGCGGGTGAGTAACCTCTGTCCTCTGTCAACCTGGTCTGATTTTATGTTTTATCCCGTATTCACCGTGTGTTTGTGTTGACAACCCTTCTTCACACTTCACACTACAGCTGAGAGCCTGCTGGGACAGTTCATGTCTGGATCTTAAAGTCCTGAAGAGAAGTGTTGACACAAAGTCTTCCTCTCTGCCCCGTGTTGTGTCACTCGTTACTCTGGATCAATGATGTCTTGTTGAGTAAATCGTCTGAGCAGGATTCTGGCGTCGCTGCAGACAGGGTTTATCGAGTTAGACAAGAACAACAGATTCTGTGTGCTGTAAAACTGCTCTGAATTAATCTTAAGGGAATAAAGAAAGAGTTACGCAGACACAGAGCGACATCATTATCCATTAAAAGTTGTGTTTGTGTGCACCTGATGAGTAGAAGTCTGATATTTGCGCCACATTTCCACACAGTTTTGTGTCCGTAATTACTTACGTACGTCTCGCATTTCTGTTTGGATGAATAGAAACACCGCTAATATGAGAGAGAAGCTAGATTTCCTCTGTTTTAATTCTCACACAGAGCGTTATCAAGACAAAACAGCACCAATAAAGCAGACAGCCTAACAGGCTACCAATGTTAGCGACCGTAGAACTTTTCACCTTAAAACAATCTTTAAATAAAGTTATATTCGTTTATTCTAACTTCCTGTGTGTACAGTCGGTCCAAAATCAGGTACAACGTCCAAATGTTTTAACGCACTCGAGGTCTAGTTCATACAGGAACAAAGAAAAAAGAAAGGGTTTTGCAAACACAGGTGATCAGGGAGGTACCTGTAGGAACTGCTGAATGCTCGGCTCTGTTCACCAGCTCATCTCTAACTGTGTCCGTCTGCTGCTGGAAACATTAACACTGAACCAGACAGGAAATGCGCTAAAATTAGAAGCTAAGAGACGCTGAAAAGCTCAGGTGAACTGGTCAGAATTCACTGTGGATTTCCTGGTGAAAGCGGCTTCTTTCACCATAAACATCGCCATTTAATCTGTTGTCAATGAGACGGTTAATTAGTGGAGCTTCAGAAGTCCTGACCTTCAGAGAGCTGTGTGTTTTCTTGAGCTGAGCTGTTGTGTAAAGACGAAAGAAATCTTTTCATCGGTAAGCTCCTGGTTGTTTCTCAGTCTCTGTGAAGCTCTGCAGGATTCAGGCCGGTCCGATGTGTCCCGCTCACCGCAGCTAACCGCGGGCCAACAAGTGTTTGATGGAGTCGGTCATGTGGAAGAGCTAAAGATGAGTCCTGCAGGAAGAGAGGAGAAGATGGAGTTACTGAGCCAAATGTTCTGCTCACAGTTACTCATCTGTCTCTATTATGATTCAGACAACACAGACGCTGGAGTCGTGTTCAGTTATCTGATCCTGCGCTCGTCAGGATCAGATTTAGCTCAGTTTTAGCCAAATGCAAGACATCTTCTGACCTGAGAACCAACAGCATGATCGCTGCTGAGACATCCTGAGAGCTTGACGGTACGTCAGAGCGGAGCTGAGTCCATCTGACACATCGCTCCTCTGCTCTTCACTGATGCACACAGTGTTTATGAAGAAGCTCTGATGGATCCTGTAAATATCTGCCGTGAGTAACGAGTCAGATGACTCCTCATGTGACGGTAATGGAATTTATTAAATGTCACTTCGGACACGTCGCCTGCAGCCGGGAGGATGAACATTAGCTCCGCTGTAATGAGCTCTCAGTTAGTATGTTCTGATATTCTGACGCCGGCGTGTTTGAATAGTTCACATCGACTGGTTTTACATACATTAGCATAATGAGGTGTGACGCCGCCGATGATGGAGTGTGTTTACTCTGCGTGTTTGGAGGAAGCGCCGTCACGAGAGTCTCGCTCTCTGCTTCATTTGTCGTGATGGATCCACACGGAGGGCGAGCAGACGAGCGTCTTCGCTCCGTGGTCGTTGAGCACAGATCTGTGAGTCCGCTCGGTTTGTGCAGAAGAACACGAGCAGAGAACCAGCTGCATGTTTTCACTGTACGACTGAAGCTCCAGCCGTGACCTTTATCATCTGATCTGAGGTCAAACTGTAGACTTCTGTCCAACAGAACAACTAAACATCTTCTCTGATAAATACTTTTAAAATGAAGGATGTCTCCACTGAGGTGTTGCTACTATTTGACTTAAAGGACCAAATTAGCACATTAGCATCTTCAAACTTGTGACTTTACGCTCTTTGGTTTGTGCGCTTCATCTCCTCGTTCAAGACAAATAAAGTAAACCTGACAACAGGACGATCGATGCTGTTTTACTGATCTAATTTCAGCAATTAATTTCCTTTAATTCATTTCTGTGCTGTAACACAATATATCAGGGGATGTTTGAAAGTCGGTCGAGTGGTGTTGTGATTTAATCCGGGACAGACAGACGGTACTGCAACAAAGAAACACTCATTATTATCAATAAAAGTCCTGTTTGACGTGTTTCTTCAGTTAGTATTATTCACAAAATGTGTTTAAAGTATCAAAAGTAACCTACATGATGTAACCTGCTGTTATCATGCAGACAAAAAGGGCCCAGTTTGTTTTATAGATAGTAAATTGAACTGTTCAGAAAATGTAAAACAGTGAGAAGTAAATGAAATGTAATAACGTAGATGCAGAAAGAAGTACATGCATGGATAAACACACTATAATCGGATACAAAAGGAAAAATATATCCAAAAAATTAAAACAGTACAACATGTATTTATAAAATGTTCAGCATAAACTGTAGAGTAAATGTGTTCTGGCCCTTTAAGTCAATGATCTGAAACTTGTCCCACTTTTGGTTTTTGCCTTTAAGTTGTGTCACATGGTGGAAACTGCTGGATGCCGTCATATGTTATTCAACAGGATGAGCCGCCGTCACTAGAATTTGGATCGAGGCCATTTCATGTTATGTAAAAGTCACTTAGCCGACAAATAAAAAAAATAAGCCACATCGGGCAGTGACGGTTTACATTTTCATGGGTCTCTGTTAAAGTGGTTTATGTTTCTTCAGAGAGCGTCGCATGAGAAGTTCACCTGCCGTCTCATCTTCAGAGGATGGCCTGTGTCTGCTGGCTGTGTGAGTGTGTAACGTTGTGTAATGTTGTGTAATGTTGCCTCTTTGCCTCTCTCGCAGATCTCCGCACTACGCCTGCCCAGAGGTTATCAGGGTAAGTGCTCTCCCTCTCTTTCATACAGTGAAAGCAGCTGCGACCGCTCGGCTCTCTCCACAATGACTCTTACATCACAGGTCCACTCTGACCTCCTCCACCTCCACCGGCCTCAAACACACTTTAAACACACTTTAAAGATCATCCGCTTCTCACGCAGGCCGTCAGCTTTTGTCCATTTTGTTTCCATATTTCCTCATTTTCAAGTGGAAACTAAACTTTTCCTGCATCTAATGTAAACAACACAGATGAAGACCTCCTCATTTATTTTTTGTTTAGCTTAGATTTATTTTTTAATTTGACAGAGATTCATTCGATATATATTTGGTCAAATGTTTTAAACACATTTTAGACAAATATTTAACAATTTATTTGGTATGACACTGATATAATGTCACCAAATACATTTCCTCAAGTACTGTAGTTAAATTTTAAGGTACTTCTACTTTAATTAGTTCCATTTTCTGCAGATTTATTCCTCCACTCAGCTGCATCTGGAGGCAAATATTGTACTTCTCACCTACTACATTTATTGTATTAGTAGTTACTTTGCAGATTTTATGCTGCATGAGGGACAAAGTAACACATTTCTAAAGTAATTTTATTTTATTGGCTCAGATTTGAAAAAATAAACAAACAAAACTAAATCAGACAAATTCTTGATATTGGATTCAATCATCATTCAGGCTGATAATCGCTCAACAGTATGTAAATATAATTTACATTTACTTTTAAAGTAGTAGTAGTTGTAATTATACTACCAAAGTAATATTTTAGCACAATATCTTTACTTTTACTCAAGTACGACTTTTGCGTACCGGTTAATACACTATTCTGTAAATCTGAGAGTAAACTGATATTTAAAATGTAAATGTTGTAGACGAGAGTAGTTCCCTGGCGTCCACACTCAGATCTCAGCAGTGCTCCAAATGATGAACTAATGTACCTAACACACCAGAAAAGAGGAAAATTCAAACACTTCATCCTTAAAGTAACTCCTGCAGTGCCGCCAGCATCACAAATTGCTGCTCCTACATTTAAGGAATTTCCATAAACGGGTGAATTTTTACATTAAGTTTGGTGCCGCGGCTCAGAGCTGTGAGGCTCAGAGGAAATGCTGCACACACACACTTCTATCAGAGTTGATGATGTGAGTCTCCTCTGTCTGTCTGTCTGTCTGTCTGTCTGTCTGTCTGTCTGTCTGTCTGTCTGTCTTCACCAGGGGGAGAAGTATGACGGGAGGAAAGCAGATGCGTGGAGCTGTGGAGTCATCCTGTTTGCACTTTTAGTGGTGAGTGACAGCAGCCGATGAATTGACTGATGTGAGTGTGGGGTCAATGTGAGTGGTGTTATCTGTCAGGGGTCAAAAGTTTATACGCTGTAATAAACTCAACACAATTAAAAGTAACTGCACCGGAGTTGGCTCGCTGCTATTTTGCATCTGTTGTCCCTCAGTATCGTCCATCAGTATAAAAGCAGAGTCAGTATGAATCACTGGTGATGACAAACTTTCAGAGTCTCTAGTGTGGGTTTGGAGCTGCACTTCCTCACCACTGTAATTGAAAAAGCAGACTGGCAAAATACTGTCCTTCTGAACAGTGGTACGCTATAATAATACATTTTAAATATCAGGCAGGCATCTGAGTAAAATATGATAAGAACTGAGAGAATTATAGTTTAATGTGAATGTTGCAGTGATGATAATCTTAGGATGTGTTTATAAAGTGAGTACAGCAGAAAACTGATTCTCTGAATGCATCTGGCTGTTGTTGTAGTTCCTCCTGTGAGCCAGCAGGGGGCGCTCTAAAGCCTCACCATCAGCTTGACCTTTGACCCCAGTGACCTCTCAGTAAACAAGCTAACGTTCGTGTTGAGCTGTTTTTGCTACGAAAAATGGGAGTATTATTGTGAAAAATGGAGGCGAGCAGCGATCAGAGCCGCCCTGAGCGGACAGTAACGACACTCGAACACCTGAGAAGCAGTTTGTGGAGGTGTTTTGGGTTCAACACCGGAACTAGACGGCAAAGTCACGAATCTGCTGACTCACCTGCTAGCTTACAGCGGACTCCTGCTAGCTTACAGCGGAGGCTCCACAGACGACGGGGCAGCGTCAGGTGTTCAACCGCGTTTGACTGCTTCTTAATCGGCACACTCGGCTTCAGCAGGCCCCCTGTTAAAAGCTCGTTTAAAGGCAATCGATGATAAGATAGAAGGTAAGACGAGGTAGAAGTGACAGACCTGTAGGAAACGACAACTAACCTTACGCTAGCTGGCTAGCTAGCTAGCTTAAATGCTAAATGAACGGTTGGCGCCAACAGTCAGTTAAAGGCTGTGAAAAGAGGCCAGTTGAGGCTTGGTTTATATTATATTATATTATATTATATTATATTATATTATATGATATGATATCACTTAAGTTACTTTGCTCCCAGGTATTTAGGTGCTTAAATTGTGTTGTTAAGGAAGTGAATGGTGCTGAGTTTCACATCTCCTGTCATCTACATTTAGTCTGACGGTTAGCACAACACCGTAAGTATGATTCTGTAGTGTTGGGAATATTCAAGTCATCTTAAATAAGTAATGTTAATGTTACTGCCGTGTCTTAGTCTGAAGTGAGGGATTTTAAATAGCTAACGTTTGGTAACTGTTATGTTTAACAGTTGAGCAGTTTTACAGACATGGAAAACGAGAGAAAAAGCAGAATGTCCTAGAAAATCTAGTGTTGTCCTGAGCATTATTTAACTGCCCTAAACTACACACTACAGTGTACTGTATAGTGTTATATAAATGTAGATGTTTCTTTAAAGGAAACCAGTGAGTTTTTCCTTTTAAGACACTTGTGTTACTTGTTCTTTTGTGTATCTACTGTTGCTCCTGATGAAAGCAACTCTTCCAGCAGCCGTCGGTGACCGGTGTTCACACTTTTCAGTTATGGATGTTCAGACAGCCATGAATAATACACTGTAATTCACAAGAGAAGGGAGCATTGGGGTTATAAATTAATTAACTTCATTACATCTGTCACTGAAAGAGTTCTGAAAATGATCTCTAGAACCCTGTGTGGCGTGTTAACTGTGGCAGGCGCTCCAGGTAGGATAGGAAAACTTTCTAGTTTATGTTAGCGTCAGTGGAGTTTTCTTTATCATAGCTTCACTGCACGAAAGCCTTGAACGAGTCGTATCTGTTGTGGAAAACTGTCAAGGAGTAACAGCAAGCTTTCCTCTAGGACTGTCACATTATCAGAATTTCTCTACACATAACGATATTATCACTATATCTACAGACATTTAAAAGAATCATGCAGATCTACCTTTAACTTTGTGTTTTTGTCCAAATAAATTAGCCTGAAAATACAAGCGTTTGGACAGAGAGGGTTTCTCCCTGCTGTCACTTTCCACTGTTAACTCATTCTTCAGCTTAGTGGTTACACCAAAGGTTAAAAGGTCAACCTACAGTGTATATCCTGGATTCATATATATATATTTATATATATTCAGGACATATAACTACACTGACGGTTCTTTTAGCCGTCCTCCCTGCAGGTGTGTTGTAATGTAAAATCTGCAGCCACAGATAAACCTGCTCGCTCTCCTGGTTTGATGCAGCGCTGCGGTGGAAAGAGAAGGAAAAAGTGATTTGCTAGTTTGTTTCCTGAGGCAAATATTTATGCTGAATGAACTCTTTATGTGTGAAGCAGTTGTTCCCTGCAGAATATTCAAGGTAGAGAGGAAGGTCACTGAAGCTTTTCAGCACAAAATAAACTACCCGACACCATTTCTCGACCTGGAAATTAAAGGTTAACATCCGAATACACTTTGTGACAGGAACGTTTATTATTAATACTGAAGGTCACTCTGTTGTATAACATCTGTACATCTGCATTTTCGAACTTCACTGGTGTGTGCGTAAAGCCTGGATGACGTACTGTACAGACCATTGTGTCTGTTCTTATACAACCAGTCTGTGTTTTACACCAGCCCAGATCACATTAAAGATGAAACGCTGGAAACATTTTGTGTACAATAAAAAATTGAAGCCACATTATGTATTAAATAAGCTCAGAAATGAAGCCCTGCCACAACTAACATGACTTTATCATCCAGTGTTTTCATCTTTCTATGAAAATCTGACAAATTTGGCACTGATTCGGTCCCTGTCATTTGGTACAATAATATTTGCATATGATTGCAGACTCTTTAAGGGACGAGACTTTGTACCCAAACATTCTGGTTTCCATTTTGTAGTCCATCCTTTACATTTGACTGGACTTTGATTACATGCAGGTAAACAGTCCCTGTGGCGAGCAAAAGAGGCTAGCTCTAACTATTGTCTGACGCCGTTTTAGCTTTTCATTCGCTTCTTTTTTCCTGCATTTTTATGCAGATAAAAGCCGTTAGATGTCGTCTCCCATTCTCGTGTCTCAAGTTACTAATCTGACTGTGAATCGTCGATAGACAACAGCCAGTGGGTTTGGAGATTGTTGTTGATCCAACATTTTGGTTCAGAGTGAAATATCTCAGTAAATTCTGGTTGGCTGTGCTGATTCATGGATTTTTTGATTGACAGCAAGTTAATTGGCAACTGCTCTCGAGTTATTTGCAAATGTTTGCGACAAACAGTCAATATTGTGTTTGGTATGAGAAAGTAATTTTCTGTCGGTAAGGATTTTGGATCAGAGAACACTGATACAGATCAGTATGAAGGGCAACAGTTTACACAGCGTGTTGGAAATATCTTCCAATAACTGAGCACGCTCACATTGAGATATGGGCCCTTTATAAAATAAGACATTCCCCTTCAATATTTCAGTGACTCAGTTGTGTGTAGTGTATGAATTTGAGCCATTCAGAAATGCACATCACATAAATAACAAAGGCTTTTCATTCCAGCAGCAACATAATGCGACAGTGACGAGTGAGTATTGACTGAACGACTGTTTGCCGGCGCACTCTGTGCACGCGTTCACGTTCCTCTCTTGATTAAGATGGAGCTCAGAACACAGTCATCATGTGAAGATAAATCTCTCCACCCGTGTTGTTTTGATTACACACACAGTGTCGGCGGCCATCTGGCGGCGTCCTGCCTCCTTTTCAATGAGGAGGAAATGGTATCAGTCACCACGTCACTGAGCGCGCTCCCCAGCTGGAGAGTAAAGGCCGAGCCGGCTGGCTGGCTGCGATACAAACGGCTTCATCATCACCGACTCTGATGACTGATTCCAAACTGCTTCCAGACCTGAACACCTGACAGGCTGCTCACATGGCGGCAGGAGGATGTTAGTGTGTTGTTTGTCTGACGGGGCAGGTCGATGCCTCCTCCAGGTGTTCAGGTCTGGAAGCAGTTTGGAATCTCTCAACAGCTATAGGCCACTTTGACACAGAATATATTAGAAGTAGATGTTCACAGATTTGAACATAATGGATTATAAATTAGAGTTAGATGATCGTAGCATGTGAGCAGATGTTCACTGCACTCTGAGGGGGAATAAACAGACTGAAGAGGAGTCTTGTGAGCAGTTTCTCATTTTTATTATTGCCTCTTTGTTGCAACTCCACAAACTGAGTGATGTATATACATTAAATAGCCAGATACAGAAATGTAAATGTTTTGTTGCACGCTACACTTACCAAAGTGTCAAAAAAAAACAGCGACTGACATGTTTCCTCGTCTCCTCTTCCTCCAGGGCGCTCTGCCTTTCGACGATGACAACCTGAGGAATCTTTTGGAGAAGGTGAAGCTGGGAGTTTTCCACATGCCTCACTTCATCCCTCCAGACTGTCAGAATCTCCTGCGCGGTATGATTGAAGTGGACGCCACCAAGAGGCTCACGGTTAGCGACGCACTTCACCTCATCTCACCTCGCCGGCCGGCCCGGCTGCAGAGGACGTAGAGGGCTGAAATCTTCCATCAGTGGACTCGTGCTCAGTTTGCAGTTTTTCAGTCTGGGCTGTTGCCTTCGGGACTGCTCAGGCTAAATTTAGCAGAATTGCACCAGGACTGGCCCTGCAGCTACTCTGCTCTGCATACAATCGTTTCATCTCAGGCCAAGGTTTTTCTTTGGCTTAGAATAGAAACAGAAATAACAAAGGATGTGTTTAGATAATGTGCTTTCACTCATGATTAGCCTGCTGAGCTTTAAACTGTTGGTTTTTAACAGCTACTCATCTTATAAATCAGTAAAATCATAGATAAACACTAATGTTATAGTTTAATCATGGCAGCTTGTCCAGAGGGTGACGCCACATTTTCACATATCATTATTTATGAGCACATTGTGACCTCTTTTCATTAACTTAACCTGCAGCTAAAACTGACGCCAGACATGTCAAGGTCACACAGTTCGAATAACTTAATATATATAAAGAATTGGTAAATCCTCCTTTTCTCAGCCTCCCACGAAACAAATCAAAGGTTCAGTAGAATCAGAATGGCGCTGTGTGTTCCACAAGGGATCAGCGAGGAGGGAGGAAGTCTACAAGTTTTGACACGACAAATCTCATTAGAGCTGCTTAGTATGAAATCAGACATCTGTGCTCACTACACCTGAGCCTGTCTCACCCTCAGGTGTGAATCAACACTGTGTAGGCCATGAAAGACATTAATTATTGGTTATCTTATCAGCTGAAAAAAATCCATCTTGTGCATCGATACTCAGCCTCAAAATATTATTACTTACGGAGTCTTCGGGTATGAAAATGTAGCTGTAACATCAGCGTCATGATGCCTTTAGACATAACTATCACGATTTGTTTCAATTACAAATTAAAGAGACATTAATGTTTGTTTCCTCTTCTAATTTCTGTTACAGTTAGAGCAGATCCAGAAGCACACGTGGTACCTGTAAGTACAAACATCTGTCACATATTTCCTCTCTGTTAAATGAAAGCTAGTTTTCAGAAGAAGCAGCAGCTCCATCAGTCTTGAGAGTGAGAGATCTCGAACATGTGACCTGTATTTGAATTTAAAAATATTAGTTTATTCCATATTGTTGGGATACATCCTGTCGACCTGGAGGCAACAAATGAGATGCTAACACATTTTGCCTTCTAAGCTAATGAGGAAGCCACATTGTTCCCAAATCATCAGCTTACGAAACAAAGTTTGTGCGGCATATCCGTCATGCTTCAGTGCTCCTGCTTCCCTTTTCAGTTATTATACTTGTTTGTTTGCTGATCAGAAAGTTTTGTGCAGTCGAGCACGGCTCCCCTCAGGTTTGAGCTACCCAGTGTGCTCAATTAGAGGCTTTTTACAGCTGAACATGAATTAAATTTCATAGGGAACATTTGTTCTTACAAAAAGGTCAACTTCAAAGCCAAAAGCCACAAGCTATTAACAAGTTAAGTCTAATTGTATTTGTCTGGGACACTTGCATGTGTTAAACCCTAAGCTCTTGTGGTTATTTGCGTGTGTCGTGTTGCAGAGCTGGAAAGAACGAGCCGGAGCCCGAGCAGCCCGTCCCCAGGAAGGTCGCCATCAGGACGCTGGCTACAGCCGAGGAGATCGACCCTGACGTCCTGGAGAGCATGCACTCTCTGGGCTGCTTCAGAGACAAGGAAAAACTGACCAAAGACCTGCTGTCTGAGGAGTGAGTGAGGAGGAGGAGCAGGGGGAGGAAGGGTGGAGACGATAAAACCACAGAGGAAGTAGATTAAAGAGGGGAGGAGGGGGATGGCCAGAGAAATAGATGAGACGGCTGAGAAATTGTCAGTTTGATGAATTTTTCTATTTAATATGTCTGTGATGATGGAGCGTCTTACTGTCCCGCTCTTAACCAATGAGCACTCAGCTGACAGCGAGCTCTCTCCTCTCTCCTCTCTCCAGGGAGAACCAGGAGAAGATGATCTACTTCCTGCTGCTGGACCGTAAGGAGAGGTATCCGAGCCACGAGGACCAGAACCTGCCACCACGCAACGAGATCGGTAGGCCCGTCCAGCTGAACAGAGAGTGTTAGTTGTTAATTGATGGGTCATGATCGGTTAGCTAAGTTGTTTATGCTAGGTTCCTGTGGCACAGACTGCATACTGTCCGTCCAAAATCTGCCATCCAACACATTTTTTCAACATCCCAAGGTCCAGTATATTCAAGACTGGAAAAAAAAGACAGAAGGAGTTTTGCAAACACATCGGAGATCACGAAGGTTCGAGTTGACATATGCAAACAGAGTTATGAGGAAACACGGCATCAGACTTGTGCTAAACCAAGAAGGTGACCCGTGTTGACATTAAACATCAGTATATCCTGACATCAGACTATCTAAGCAGACAGACTGTGGCTCACAGCCAATAGAATACCAGCGCCATGTTAGTATTTACATCTATTGTCTCCCCTCCATCTTTCAAATGCTGCACCAGAGAAGTTTTAGAGAAACAAAGAGAGGAGATGACTTGTTTAGGGAGCCTGGGATTGTGGATCGTTTCCAGCAAGTACACAAGTCAACACTGCCTCGAGCCTCTGAGCCAACAGAGGTTGGCTTGGCTTTACACTGATGTATTTGCACCTTCGTATTCAAACATTACATCACCGTTTTGGAGAAAAAATGTGTTGGATGGATATCAAGATGGAAAAATAAGGTAGCTTTTCTTTAGTAAAGACGAGATAAGATCAGATAATCCTTTATTGATCCTCAGAGGGGAACTTCGGATGTTGGAGCAGCCCAAGGACAGAATAAGTGCAGATAGAGAAAATTAAAGAGAACAGTTAAATGTGTATAAGATAAGAATGAATAAAATAGGAACTTGCAAAAACATTTCAGCAGTAAGAGTTCACGTGCAGTACTCCACTAGTGTACTACTTGAAGCCAGCAAAGTATTGTGTGTAGACAGTAGTACTCTACCATCAGATATAACAGTGAAGTGCTGATTTTGTTGACTTTCGTCGATCTGGTTTCCTGACTAGTTCTGTCCCTGTGTTCTTCCTACATTGACGTTTGACTCCTGGCCTCGCTCAGCAGACCCTCCCAGGAAGCGTGTGGATTCACCCATGCTGAGCCGTCACGGTAAGCGCAGGCCGGAGAGGAAGTCAATGGAGGTGCTGAGCGTCACGGAGGGAGGATCTCCCGTCCCCGTGCGACGAGCCATCGACATGGCGACCCACGGTCAGAGGTAAGAGACGGAGACCTGCACGTGTGTTCATGAGCATGGACAGACATGTCTGACACACACACGGGTCAGTCAAGAGGAGCTGCTGTTGTTCGGAGTGTATTTTAGTGTAAATATTGTGTTTAATCTCAGTTCAGTGAAGTAAAGGAAGGAGGGAGCATCAGCATAAATCTGACTGGTCTGTTTGTCCTCGACAAGTACGACCTTAGTTCAGTTGTTCGTCACTGTGAGGTCTGTCCACACCTTCACTGAACTGAGGTTAAATACGTGATGCATCGTTCTCTTTCTGTCAGTTCAACATGTTCGGTACATATCAAACAAAGCCTGACGTAAACTCTGCCAGAGAGTAACAAGTGTGCTCTTAGCTCTGGTTAAGAACTGTTAAAATGCATGAGCAGGACTCTCAGGTTTGTGCGTCGTGTGTGTTACGTGTGCATGGAGCATGCAGTCAAAGAGGACAAGAGGCTGTGAACCTGACATGTATTTGGCAAGTTGGTGCATAAAGTGACTGTTGATGTTTGTGTTGTTGGGATGAACCGACAGAATATCAGTCGTCATATTTTTAAGAGTCTAAATGTTTGAAAATGTGTCTCAACATCCAGGCTCAATTCCATGAAAGAACACCATTTTTATCCCGGGTACGACACGAATCTGAGAACTGAGCCTTGGCGAAACAAATATTACTCTGCATCTGTAAAAGCACAACAAACATATTTCTTTTGTGCATCTCGCATGACAGATGTTGCACGATTTTAAATTCTTATTTATGTAAACAAGTTGTGGCACAAACAAAATAAACACAGTGGACGGTGGGGCCTCCTCCCTCCCTGCTGATGGAAAGTTGGGGAGAAGTTTCCAAAAAAACATTTCTGGAGCTTCACAGCAAAACAGCTTTGCAGGATTCTCCAAAACAACTGAAGTAACTGGGGGAAAAAAGGCGTCATACAGCCCCGAGATCCCAAACTGATTTGAAAAAAAGATATTATTTACACCTTCCATGCACAGTTCAGCTAGTTTACCTACTTCACTTTTAATTTTGCAGCTGCAGTGAAGATTTCATCATAAAAAAAGGGGTTTAAATAACATCTTTTACAATCAACAACTTTCCATCAGCCCGGGGCAGCCGATTCTTTTTTGGGTAAACTGCCCCTTTAAAGTGACTGTTGTAGTCCAGCTACTCAAACTAATTCACTGTGGCCCTTTACGGTTTATGAGTCCTTTTCATTGTCCAGTCAGCTGTTTGTGCCAGTTTATCTCCCATCAAGTCTAAATAAAAGGTCTGTTATTCATGGATCACCATGATGAGCCATCTGAGCGTTCTTTGATGAGCAAGACACTTAAACCAGTGCAAATAACTGAAAAAACAGGAAGTGTTACTGTATGTGAGTTAATGAGTGTTCTCTCAGCTGTCCCTGCTTCTGGTTAGGGTTTAGTTTGGTTTGTTTCATCTGAGCATCTTCCTTAAGTTGGTCCTGTAAACTGTGAAACCATCGTCTACTATTTGTTCAAGATGGGACTTAAATGACCATCATCAGTGTCAAAGTACATGCATCCATCAAACATGTCCTCCGTGATTCATTTAGCACAACTACAACTTCATCACATTAAGTCTTTATTTACTCGACCAGAAGAGGCCGTTCGTAGGGAAAACACGAACATACAGGAGCACTTTGAAAGGTTTGGACGTCCGAGGATCAACGTGTAGAGATTCGTTCTTTTTCTGTCCTGATGCAAAGTTGCAAGATTACTTTTTTATGTCCTGAGGCAAATTTGTCAGACAGAAAAGTACAGTTTAAGGTCTGCTGTGCATTTCACCAACAATTAAAGCTGACATGATGTTTAATGATGATGATGATGGAAAGCCTGTTGGTTTAGTAGCTTGATGATAACGTATTAACGTCTGTCTGAGAGGTTTTAAAACATAAAAATCTGCTTTCTGTTTTAAAACGGTCAGCTGTGATGTAAACACGAAGAGCTCCTGTGTTCAGCAGCGGAGGAACTTCAGGCTGTTAGTGTCTGAGGTGTTTCTGTAAATATTAGTATGTGGGTGAAATAAAAACATTTCCATTATGTGTAAATATCTGACGCCACGTCTGAAACACACAGGCTTCAGTTTTCTGTCTGCAGTGTTACACAGCTCTTTTTTTCATCGAGCATTTTTATTGAATACCAGCGGGAGATTTGTGAAGTTTTTCAGAAGAAGTTTTTCAAAGTACTTTGACAGACAGAGAAAACAAAAGGATGAAAGTACGGCAGCAAACAATGTGAAATAAGAAATTGATCATAAAGTAATGATGTAAGGCGATGCAGTAAACACTAAATAAAAGATCGAGATTAAATATTAAAACATGGAAATGTAAAAGGATGACGTCACCTTAGATAAAAGTCGAAAAAGGTTTTAACATCTTTATCATAAAGTCCTTTGTCTTGAATCTGCGTTCACGTGGTCGTCATTAAGACCTTTGAGGAAAGAAGCCAGAGAAGTACAATATTTATAAGAACCAGACAGAAGTTTACGTGTAGCGTAGCGAGCAGATGATCTGCTGTGGCGACTCCCAACAGAGAGCAGCTGAACGACGAGCAACGAGACAGAAATCTGTCCAGAAAATATAGATTTCCTTCCACCTCCTCCAGGAGCTGCTTTGATCCCACATTCAGCAAAATGATGACAGTTTGAAGTCGATGTGTAGAATTTACTCATGACAGGGAGCTGATTCTGAAGAGACTTTTTAGTTTTCATTAAATGTTCACATTTATTCTTAAACTTGACCTAATTGACCCACGAGACCTCGCCTAATTAGGCTTAACGTAACTATTTATAAATGAATAAATTCACTTAACTGTCGTATGAAGGTCAACAGTCCGAGAGCAGAGCAATAAATCTGCTCTGACATCCTTCATAATCTTCATCATTTACAGCTTTCAAAGTGAGAGGGAGACATTTCACATCAAGTTAATTGAAGGCTTACAAGCAGAGCGAGCGGAGCTCAGATCCACATGAAAGTCAGACTTTAATGTGGACCTGAGGCTCCGACAGCACAAACCGTCAGTGTGTTCGTAGATTTCCTCCCTTTTCAGTGAGAGAGCAAAGATCAACACATAGAGAGACTGAGGGTTCAGCTCGATGTGTTCGATCTTACAGAGACATGAATGTTAATAAGATGGAAACTTTATGTCTTCAGTGTTCAGCTGTGTTGCTGTTGGACGTGATGTGTTTTAACTAAATACACATAAAGTTAAGATGTTGGCGGGTTTGATTGCAGACGGGCAGAAACATCAGATGAGATGTTTATAGGAGACATTGTTCTAATTAGTCTTCTGCTCAGGTTGAAGATGGACGAAGCTTTACAGGAAAGACATCCTGAACAAAGTGATTTATTTACAGATTAATTTATTTTTCTGTCACGAGTAACAGCTGATCAGCATCTGAATAACAATTTAAAGTTATTAGATACAGTATTTGTGTGAATTTTAGTTGGTTACAATCCATCACTGGTGATTCTTGACTTAGAGACGATGTATATTGGTTCCAGTTATTGGTTATCAGCCTTGAAAAAACATATCGGTCTCCCCGAGTGAAGACTTCATCAGATCTTTTCACAAACACGACTGAAGCATTAGGTTTTATTTCTCGGCTCCGACAGAGTGTTTGTAGATTCATTAAGCACGGCTCACCTGATCTCTGGTTGTCACAGAGCCGGCTCAGCTGCTCGTCTGTTATTACATTTCTGAAGGTCTCTCCTGGCTGATGGATGATTCAGAGATAATAGATTTGAACATTACACCGTGTAAACAAGTTCCAGGAGATTGGAAACAGAAATCGCTTCTCTGCAGTGAGGGAGTGTGTTGAACGTCCCGCTGACTGGAGCATGAACCATGAATGTTTCTCCTCCTGGTTTTTTTGTTCCTGATTTGTCAATTTGTGCATGAGTTTTTTTTGTGTTGCTCTGTGTTTCATGGTGATTTGATTTCATTTTATTTTACAGTGCTGAGTTTGTCATAAGTTTTCTTTGTTTGTTTTCTGAGTGCTGCATGCTGTTTGTTAGGATTCCCCTTATGTGACTGCCTTTCTGTCTGTCTCTTTATTTCTGTCTGCCCCCTTTTTAGCAAATCTGTTTTCAGTAAAAGTTTGGATATCACAAACGCTAACTGCAGCAAGGAAGAAAGGTATTGGCCGGCTCCGTCCGTCGTGTTTCCTCAGTTTGTCTGTAGTGTCACTTCCATTTTATTCCTTTGTCTTTGACCATCCATCTGTTCAGTTCTTCTTTTTTATTAACACTCAGTGCATGCTGAAGCTCTTTAAATGTCTTGTAGTGTCCTTCACTTTTAAATGTAGCACGTTGTGTAAGTGTAAGTTACCTGTTCACATATTTATGGTAGAAAAATGTTTCTTATATGTCAACTTTCTCACAAAAACACAACAATACATAAAAGAAATAAATCAGATTCCATTTTAAGAAAAAGAAACAATGCATTCAGTCGTCGCACCGCAAGAAATCCAGAAAAACACAGAAAATCTGGCTGCTGTCACTTATTTTAACAAAAAACAACAAATGTGTCTCGATCCTGAAATGAGATAAAATCCCTGAATCAGTGTGAAATGTTGCCTGAAACAGTTTGATTTGTATTAGAGACAGGTTGAAATTGTGTTGCTGAGTTTTTCATTTGTTCTGAGAGAATAACTGAAGTTATCACAGAAAAATAATCGTACTACTTTTATCAGCAGATTCATATTTCATTCTGACAGTCCGGTGCTGATACTCGACTGGACTGAAGTGGCCTGAAATGCTGCCAGTTTAGCTCACACTTAATTTGCGCCTCTCTACAACGGCGTTACCTCATTACCGCTCGGTTGCAGGTCGCTGTTTGTCCCACAATGACCCCGTAAATATGAAGACTCTGTAAATCACCTGTGTGGTCGTGTAGTCGTCACCAGAGAAGAAGAGAAGAGAATAACGAGGACCATAAAACTCCTCTTGTCAGTGTTTTTATACTAACAGAGGATATAAAACGGGTAAAGACTAACCGGGGACGGAAGTGTAACAGTCAGCAGCTAAGAGGATTTTTCTCTGAACTTGTTGTTTAATACTGACACTAAAAAAAAAAAGATCCAGATTGTAGGATTTAGGTGGTTCTTTTGGCAGAAATGAACATAATGCTCCTGATTATGTTTTCATTAGTGAATAATGAAACTGAAACCTGAAACTAAAATCACTGTCTTTTAGATCTACAGAGGGAGCAGGTTCTCTTCCAAAGAGTCCGCCATATTTCTACAAATACAGCAGCTTGGTCAGTGATCTTAAGCTTCAAACTCTGGCGTGCTACTTACCAGTTTTGCACATGAAGTGCTCTGCTGTCCAGTAATATTACGTACATTTGACATTTGGACTGTTAACAACATTGTCAAATCGTTGAGGTTTGGTCAGGTTTAGGCACAAAAACGAAACGGGCAAGTTCTTCAGGTTTAGGCGGCAAAGCTGCTTGGTTAGGTTCAGGAAAAAGATCATGGTTTGGGTTGAAATAACTACGTTCAGTCACATAATATCTTTGGAAACAAAACATAAAAACAGATATGTTTTGACACAAACTCTGGCTCTATCTGGGCCTCGTCGTGGTGAGGGTGAGGTGTACGATCGTACTGCCAGATGTCACTAAAACCTATAAACTGTGTGTATTCAACCAGTTTAGTCGTATCTGATCTGTTCTGAGTTTGGTTACGATGTGATTTGATTTTTAGTGGGTATATTTTGCCTTTATTGAACAGTGACAGTGAAGAAGCAGACAGGAAACAGGGAGATGAGACTGTGACATGCAAACGAAGGTCACTGCACTCTGCAGTTCAGTTTTACCAGATGAATAAAACGCAGCCTTGTTGCCCAACAATGCTTCGAGTATCAGCATTAGATCAGATCCGAACAGTATTATTACTAACATACATGATCAAGATAAATTAAACCCAGTGAAACAGAAACACTGGTACTAAACTCTGACTGTATCCGTGCTGTGAGAGAAGCAGAAGAATATTTTCCTCTCCGTGAAATCGGAAAAATAGCACAGTCTCCTCTTTGACGTTCCTCCTCAGCCCTCGGGGGTGAAGAGAATTTTTAGGTCAACTTTTCTGTTTCCTTTGCTCGCTCGCTCGCTCCCCCTCTCTCTTTCCACGCATCTCCACTCCTCACTGTCTGTCTGTGTTTGTGTGTGTGTGTGTGTGTGTGTGTGTGTGTGTTTGTATTTGTTCCAGTCTGTTATTCCAGTGAAGCGTGGGGACGGGTCATTTTCATCACGCGTGCCGTCTCCAGCCTCCCTGTGTGGTTGACCTTGCACCGGGGAAACACAGTTTGTTGATGTGTTCGCGGTCCTGATGGAGATTAGCATAAATTAATTGCCAGGAATGCAGATGGAGCGCAAACAGGAGATGGAAATAAGGCTCTCACTCCCACTGAATAGTCCTTTATCTCGCTCATCATCTAATTGGGGAGATCCATAAAACGTTCTCCTCTCTAGCACGCAGCAGCAGCAGCGATGAACCATGAATTAATTTCCAGATTTCAAAGACTAGCCGGCACCGGCTTCCTGATTGTGGACTGGATGGGTGTCACAGTTAATGAGTTGCATGTTAACAGAGGCTCCTGTGTGAAGTGTCTGACAGTGTGGAGAGTCTCCTCAGCGTCATTAATGGAGCGGCGTCGTGTGCTGGCAGCCTTCAACATGTCCTCAGTGTTAGTTAACAGAGTCGATGCAGTTTGTATGAGCCTGATCAGCAACCAACACAACAGATCACCATTTAAAGAGGAATTATATCAGCAGGCAGCGATGCGGCGATGAGGCTCTGATCAGATTGAAAGAGGATTTTCGAAATGTTTAGCATGTTGCCTGGTGATGTTTTACAGGTTTAGTCTCTTAAATCTGCTGCTTAATGTCAGAAAACCCAAGAAGCTGATTGATGATGTTTAGAAAAAAGGAGGCAAAGACACAAACCCGTCTCAAAGAAACACAAATTACACATTTACAGCGCAAAAAATATAAGCACTCGTTATCGTGACGAACGAGAGAAAACAAAGAAAAAAGAGGCAACGATATAAAAAATGAAACTAGAAGGAAGAAAATTGCCGCCATTAGCACGGAACACGTTCATGGGTTTGTAAAGTTGTCTCATGCGATGATGACACAACTGTGAAAGTGATTTTAGTGCAAGTGATGTCATCCCTCCATGTGTGTGTGTGTGTGTGTGTGTGTGTGTGTGCGCGCATCTTCAAGCATATTTAATTATGATTTACTGTTTTCATTTTTCTCTTCCAACAAAGCCAAATTGTTCTACGGGCAATTAAATCCCCAAGTCTTCATAGACATCGGCAGGCGTGTGTGTGTCTGTGTGTGTGTGTGTGTGTCTGTGTGTGTGTGTGTGTGTGTGTGTGTGTGATCAAGAAGGGAGCGATGCCATTTGAGCAAAAGAGAGGAAGAGAAGGAGGGAGATATGAAAAGTTAATGATTCGTAAATGAAAAATGGAAAAGCTCATGAAGAGAAGAAAAGAGAATTGATGCTAATGAATTTTGCAGTGTGTGTTTGCGTGTGTGTGTGTGTGTGTGTGTGTGTGTGTGGTATAATGCTGACATTTCTGAACTATTTATAGATCCTGACTCTAACCCAGGCTGCTGCTCGTGTGTGTGTGAGTGTTGGTGAATGTTAACGGGAGTCTCTCCTTGTTGTCTGGCAGATTGTCCTAATAAGCTCTGACTCTTGAACACACACGAGTGAATGTCGTCTCCGAGCTGAGCGCTGAAAAACGCCACCGCAGGTTCTGTTCACACCTCAGACCTTCTGTGGTCAGCGTCAGTCTGCTGGTCCAACGTTCTGAGCTGAGACTCGCTTTTAAAACCGAGCAGGAGCCGCAGATTAAACCGATGATTCTCTGTGATGAATTATCACAACACATTGTCATTTCATGTAAATAAATAAGTAGCAGCTTTAACCATAAACCAAAAAGAGGAAATAAACTGTGAAGTTAGCACATTTAACACCTTAGTTGAAAATGATGGTAACGAGGTTCAGCTCGAACTGTTTGGTTCGTAACCAACATGTTTCTCACCGCAAACTCGTCAACTAAGGCCACGTTTATACGTAGCAGGGTATTTAGAGAAACGAATATTTCCCCCCTTCCGTTTTCAAAAAAGTTGTCATTTCCATCAACCCGCATAAATACGCCGTCGAGCGCCATTCTAACTCTGCCAAACCTCTGGGCGGCAGTGTAGGGAGAAGGATGAAGCCATGCAAGCCAATCAGAATCCTCAGAATCAACAACAACGAATAACACGAGCGACTTCCTGTTCCTTTCAAAACAACGCTCACATGACGTTAAGCATTTTCTGGTGCATAGCCTAATGAGCGTGAGAACCTAAAACCCCGTTTCTCCCAGCTGACACGACAACACATAACCGGAGTTTTCCAAATTCTCCACTTTGCCCAGAGTTTTTAGAAAGAATCGTTTTCTGTGATAAAAACGGGGTTTTCGTGTAAATGAGAGGCCAAACCGCCTGGAAATATCTGCGTTTTCCCTTCATGTAAACGGGGCATAAGACTTAAAGGACGCCATCTGCAGACTCTACAGACATCCGCGTCCTTTACAAACCACACCCCGTCAAAAACACGTCCACTTGTACAGGATCTCTACGGTGGCTGAGGAAGACAACGACCCACTGCAGATCAAAAATAGACTCAAAATATTAAAGTAGTTAGCAATGTTTGCAACTATGAGGCAAAAAAACCCACAAAAACAGTAAAACAGTCGTTCATGTGTTGGAGCTACAACAAAATGACGTTCACAACAAATACTGTGGTCTGATTGATGAATAAATGCTAAAAAAGGTGGCCTCGGGCTAAGATGAGTATGATGAGTTCAGTTACGTACGTTATGTGGTTACAAGTGACGTCTGGTTACATAAAGGACTCGAACTCCAGTCTCCTGGGTGAATGTCCTTTGTCCCAACCAGACTTCCTCCCAATGAACTCATTATAACGCTACGCCTCTGGAAATCGTGCTGGAGGTTTAACAACCGCGTCATAGTCTGAAGTGTTGAGCCACTGACCACAGCTGGGAGTGAGAACAGGCTGGTACGTTGATTGTTTCTGAGACGTGAGGCTGCAGGAGGTCAATATCAATGTGGCCCAAATTAGAGACAAACTATACAACCATCGGCTAATTTCTCTTCACACAACAGGATGGTCTCACTAAATGAATGTATAGAGCTTTGTGAAGTCGGTGCTGCAGTGAGTGTATTCAGGACAAAGAGAGGAACAGAGAGGGATGTTCTGCTGAAGGACAAAGTGATAAGAGCGAGAACTGCAGGCAGCAGAGAAAAATAAGTTTTCTGTCTCTTTGTCCTCGTTTGAGACTTTCTTCTCTCTCTGAGATCAAATAACCTTTAATCTGCTCAGAGTTCAGTCCTGTTGGATTTCTAAATCAACTACACAAAGATGTTTGGGGATTGTGTGTGTACCTGTTATGTGTGTGTTGCTGTGTGGTGTATTATGCAGCTTTTCCTGTGTGTGTGTTTGTGTTTGTGCGTGGGTGTGTGTATTGATCTGACTTTGTGTTTTCTCGTGTAGATCGCGGTCGATCAGCGGAGCGTCCTCCGGTCTGTCCACCAGTCCTCTCAGCAGTCCCAGGGTAAGTCTCTGTCCTTCCCATGAACTCCATTGGTTTCCCACAATGCACCTCAGTGGCTGGCCGCTGCTGACACGTTGTGACGCTCCACACACTGACGTCCACACCATCACCTCAGCCTCTCATCAGCAGCTCATACACACCACTGACGACTTCATCGTACGCCTGTGATTTACAGCTCAGCCAGGATGAGATCATAGAACCAAAACTGAGTAACAAGTCATGGAATCTGCAAGAAATGTCATCAATTAGATGTAAATTAATCTATATTTTAGTCTGTTGTGAACAATATATACCCCATATTATCAAAATTATGATATTGGAAGAAAATGGGAAAGAAAAATCAACAAAATATCCATTAAAAGTATTAAAAGTCAAACTAATTACCTGCAAAAACAACCTGACAAGGTTTTTATGTTCAGACTTTGATGAAACTGTTGTAGAGAGTCGTTCTGCTCGTTTAGGAGGTTATAGTTTGTTAATTTCTGGTCCTGGGGCCGTTTCGAACACTCATCTTTCTCTCCGTGACAGTGAAGTGAGGCAGTCGTTGTCATGTATACAGGAAGTTAAAGGGACGAGTGCAGATTGAAGAAGTTGACATTTCTAGTTAGGATTTCTTAAGATAAGATAAAAGGTCTGAGATTGGACACAACCATGAGTTTAGAAATATCTTCTGTATTAGAAAGATTCTTTTCTGTGTTTCACTCTCAAACTGAGACGAGCAGTGAGAGGTGTTAATTGTTTTTGTCCACCTCTCTTATCAGAGCAGACCGATTAAACAGGTAACTGACTGTATTATTATAGCTTTTAAAATTAATATATAATACAGACAGGTGTAATACTGAGGAGAGAGGGAGTTAAATGCAGGTTAAGACCCTCTCACTTTTGTTTTCACTGTGTTATTAATCATGTCGTGTGGGACAGGCTGAATGTTCTGGGCTGTCCAGAGGAAGCTGACATGACGGCAGCGATGGTGTGGAAACTCACACAGCTCATGTACCTTCTGACACCACCCACAGCCTCATATATCATCATGAAAAACATATCAAAGGGTGAATTCTCTTTTGATTTCTGTGTGATGACATAAGAGATTTCCACAGTGAGGGGCTTCATTACCGTGACTTGTTACATCGGACTCTATATTCAAATATAAATGAGAGCTAGAAGCCGTCGCTCATCCTCTCATTAAGGTCGTCGATGACCTCGCGGTGAGCGTCGGGCTGTTCTGTAGGTCACAGAGCTTTAGATGAAGACCGGATCCATCAGAGACCAAACACCAAACTCCACGTGAGATCCGGTGATTTAACGATCATCCCAGAACGGATTCTCATGCAGCTGCAGATTAGTTGAACCAAATCCATCATGACGAAAAGTGCTGCTGCAGTGACAAAGCAGAAAGGTTAACGGTGCAAATCAGCCTGCAGCCGCTCTGTTACAGTAAAGCCAGGTATTCTTTAAGCTGACCCTCAGACAGGACTCAGGCTGCGTATCATCAAACATTCGCTCTCTTGCAAAGCCTCGCAGACATTTTTGCTTTATAATGAATGTCATTACTTTATTCCTCAAGGCACATTCTCCTTATCTGTTCATTTGTTTAATTATGAAGCGTTTCAGTAGGAATGAATAAAAGTCATCAGGTCTCCTGCAAGAACATTTTCTAAACTTCTTTCTAAAGGTTTGCTTGACAATAGTCATATTCATCAAACTTGCACAAACTCACTCTTTTTAACTTGACGAATGTTCATGAGTGTGTGACATTTGATTATTGGCATAACTGACTCCCTAAAATTACTAAAAATGTAAATGTTGGACTGCTTCTGAGACTCATATTGAGTTCGTTAGAGGTGGCATACGTTATGACAAACAACTCACAAGAAAACTCAGAGTTACTCTCTTTTAAACTGTTAAAATGTCTTTATTGTAACAGCACGATCATGTTCGACCTTCAGAACAAACTTCAGTGTGTTTTGGCATCGAGCATTTTTCAGGGAGTCACAAAGCCTGAGCCTGGTGCTGAAATGCATCAGAGTTTGTTTTTCAGAGTGTTTAAAAAGAGAGTGCATTGGACTTCTTTTCATTTTACTGCACGTACACACTCGAGGCTTCTGGTTCAATATGTAGGCAGTTTTTATTTACAGAAATGTCATTCGAGAGTAAAAAGGAAAACTGGAGCTCGAGGTCCTGCTGTTGATCGGCAGATGAAAGCAGAGTCAGTAGTTAAAGAAACCGAAAATTAAGAAAAATATCACCACAGCTGCCGATGTTGAGTCATCACAGTGTTGTAACAAAGCAGGTGTAAGGAAAAATGATGAAACGTGAAGTTAGATGTCATCAAACAGATGTTCACCTGGATATTGACCTACATAAAGACCCGGAGTAGCAACGACTGAATACTTAATGAAATAATAATAATGAAAGAAAACTATAAGTTGTCAGTCCTCTCAGTAAACCATGATGATGCATGTCATAGTAAAAGATCATCTTAACTTTATATGTATGCACAAGACAGTTGGTCCAAAGTGCTTTGCAGATAACAAAACCAAAGAAAAGAGGAGATATGAACATAATATTTATTTATCATATTTATTTCTATTTTAGTTTACTATGCAAACATGTTTAAAATCCATATTTTCTATCGGAGGGCAGCCATTATGTGCTCGTGGGGTCAAATCGGGGGAAGTTGTGGTTAATAGTTGGTGCCTTAAAGGTGCAAAATGTAAGATTCCTACAAAAAACGGGGAGAGCAGCATATCACTAGAATAGCCACTAACTGCTGCTCACTAGCTCCCGTTAGCTAGTTAGCTCAGTTAGGTGCACAGCCAGCGGTTTGGACCAGGAGCTGGGTGATCAGGGGAGTGTCGGTGCAAACATGGCTAGCACATTAGCTCTGGACCGGGATGGGCCCGGGTTAGCTGGTAGGCATGCTAACTTCAGTAGATATCTCTCCAACAGAACACATAAACATCATAATGTCAAAACTGCTATTTATTCACATTCTGTTGGTTAGTTTTTAATGTTTTCAACTGAAATTCTTACATATTGTCCCTTTAACTAAACCAAAAAAGCAGCGATTTTATCACGTTGTATCTTCTAGTAGACGGATGCTGACTGTACCATGACCATCTGTCAATTTAGTTTGTACCAAATGGAATAAAGTATGGTTCTTGCATGAGGTTCATTATGTTAAAGAAATAAGAATGTGCCCCAGACTGTCACACACCTTCCCCCTGAACTGAGACAAGAGTGAGTTTCACCTCAGGTGCTTTTCTGACGCTGTTATGAGAAGAGACTGACGGCTGACCTCAGGTCTGCCCTGCTGAGTCTTCACACTGTCTGATCAGTGATCTGCTCATTCATCCCACAGCATTGTGCATCAGCACTGTGCATGACCTCTGGCTGCTTTCCCAGGTGGAGGGCGAAGCTAAACCTGTTAGCTTTCGAGCTGGGTCACTTGCTGGTAATGAGGGATGCACCGAGGTATCGGACAACAATCATCAATGAAAATTTTGAATTTAAAGAGAATCTAAACAATGTGGAGCTGATTATTCTGTCATTCATTCTCTGAAAAGTTTAAATCTATTGGTAAATTCAGCACTGAAGGGTTTTACTGCTGTACACAGAATTGGAAACTAGAATAATCACGTTTGTCTGAAAATATTTATAGAAAATAGATTTGACATCTATAATTTTGCATAAATGAGTCATTAGTGACACACAACACAGTGCATGCACCAATTTGTTTTTTCTAATTAATGTAAGTCTTGTTGTTTTGTTCATGAAAAATCTAATAAAAACTGTGATTTATAAATGAAGAAAGGTTTCACACCGGAGAGTGTGAATCCTGCTGAAGCAGAACTAATCTGGATGAAGGTTTTGGTCGAGCGGTTTTGATCTCGGTGCATCCCTGCTGTTAATGCGTCATGAATGCTCCACTGCTGCCTCCTGATTGGCTAATCACTGTGCTAATCGCATGTTCTTTTTTCTTTCTTTCTTGCACTCTCACCACTTGCTGCCTGCTCCACCTCTCAACTCATCTGCCACGCTCCTTTTTTTATTTCCTGGTGTGCTTTTTTTTTTTTCTTAAATGGGAATGAACCTTTATTGGGCCGCGGTGCTCCTCTGGCCTCGCTCTCTCTCATTGGCTGTCTCTGCTGTCATGTGAAACGATGCATGACCAATCACAGCCACACCGGCGGTTCTTCATCCCGCCCCAGTCCCCAGACCTGTGTCAGTCCCCCAACTGCAGCCCCACCCACTCCCCCGAGGTCCGCCTTAACGGGGTGGGGCCGCGCACGCCCAACTCCTACCATCCAAAGATGGGGTCTCCCCTCATGCACCCCCGCACGCAGACCCTCCCCGCCAAGCCCAAAGTGTCAGAGAAGCCCCTGCAGACCACCAGGTCCAACCCTCTTCCCAACACAGCCCAGACCCCCACCACCCCCAAATCCGAGCCCTCCACGCCCTGCCAGTCTCTGGCTCCCTGCATCCCCAACAGCCCGCGGGTGAGACGCCACCCGCCTCTCACCGTCCCCCCGAAGCTCTCCATCCCCCTCTCCCCCGTGCCTCCTATGTCGCCCCGCCGTCGACACCACCTCCACCCTGACCACAACGGCAAATCTGTCCCCATCACGCAGGTTACCCCCCACCCCTCCCCCAGAGGGAGCCCTCTCCCCACCCCTAAAGGCACCCCGGTGCACACGCCCAAGGACAGCCCGACCGGTACGCCCAGCCCGACGCCGCCGCCCAGCCCCTCCATCGGGGGCATGCCCTGGAGGACACGCCTCAACTCCATCAAGAACAGCTTCCTGGGCTCGCCACGCTTCCACCGCAGGAAAATGCAAGGTGGGGAGGAGCGGGAGGCGGGAGGGTGGGAGGGTGGGCGGGAGTTTATGATTTATGCAGATCAGATCTTTAGGATATTATCTCACTCCTCTTATTGATTCAGCAGAGAGTGTTTATGCAGCAGTCCTGTAGCTCAGGGGAACAAATCGTCTCTGTGCTCCTAATGGAAGTATTTAACGGTTCACCTGCTGCAGCCTCATCGTGACAAACAGCCGCCTCCAGCCGTGTCACACACAAGATAACTATCTCATTACAGGAAGTGGAAAATTCACCATTTTTTATGGTTTAGTTTAACTCGTTTTCCTGTAATAGAGCCACAGAGTCCCTCCAGACAAACTGAGCAGAGCCACGATGAGACCAGATGATCTCTTTTACAGACGGATTATATTTTTATAATCTGAAATAACGCTCAGTGGAAAAAACAAGACAAACGGAGGCGTCTCTATGAGCACGTGAAGACAGCAGGAAGTCAGTGTTGATCAGAGGTTTATGTGAGAAATATCTAACATCTCACCGACGTAACTCTGTGACCTTTACATCCACAGTTCCCACCCAGGAGGACATGTCCAGTCTAACTCCAGACTCTTCTCCAGAGTGAGTAATTCCGGACACCTCACCAGACTCAGACAAAAATATTGTTTCAGCGTAAACACTGGAAAGCTGTACACATTAAAGAAACACTGCCTTTACTTCATTTTCCCTTACTGTCCAGTTTCTCCCCTGGGTCAGTAAAATGTTTCTGATTCTGATTGTCCACATACGATCCATAAACATTAATAACTGTTTCAGGAGAAAAATGGCTCTAACTTCTGTCCAAATAAAACAATGTAGTCAGACGTATACTGGTGTAATCAAATCGAGCTAATGTTTTGAAGCCGGTCGTGATCTCGGTCTGTCTCGTCCCTTCAGACTGGCTAAGAAGTCGTGGTTCGGTAACTTCATCAACCTGGAGAAGGAGGAGCAGATCTTCATCGTGATCAGAGACAAACCTCTCAGCTCTATAAAGGCAGACATCGTCCACGCCTTCCTCTCCGTGAGTCTCCTCTTCACTTCCAACATCCATCCATTGTCTGTTCTCTTTATCTTGATGAATCGACATCGACATGACGGGCACACCAGACCTACACTGGGAGTTTGTTTAGATTTAGTGAGAACGAGTTTTGGTAAAAATAAGTGCATTATTTATGTAACTTCAGTGACCCACTGCAGTACAATGGAAAAAGTGTAGAACTATTCCTTTAAATTATAAGAGAATATGATCTGTGCCTTCAGTGTTTGGGTGTTCAGTCAGTCTGTGTGTTTCCATGTGGACGGCAGCATCGAGTGCAGCAGGCTGCTGTCCGTTCACGTCTCGTCCTCGACGCTGACGCTGCACAACACTGTGATGTGTTCAGATGTAAAACATCCAGCACACCGTCTCCGTCTGCTCCTGTCTCTTCCTCTCACGTCCTCGCTGCCGTCTTTAGTGGTGCAGAAGTTGTTGTGTCTGTGTTTCTGCTGACTCAGAGTCTGCTTCCTCTCAGATCCCCAGTCTGAGCCACAGCGTCATCTCTCAGACCAGCTTCAGGGCGGAGTACAAGTCCACAGCCGGTCCCACGGTTTTCCAGAAACCGGTGAAATTCCAGGTGGACATCACCTACACCGAGAGCACCAGCGCCACCAAGGACAACGGCATCTACTCCGTCACCTTCACCCTGCTCTCAGGTAAACGGCACACGCAGTCCAAACAGTCCAACACATGTTTGATCACAGACCTGGAGTCAGTTGGAACAGTAGAAGACTTTTCTCTCAGATTTATTTTGTTTCCGTCGTGTTCGAATTAAGTGTTTGACGGTAATAAAGTTCCCGTTTCTGTAAATGGAGTCTGGCTTATTTGCGCTGGCGACACAGCAGCTGCTTCTGGTTAAACAAAAAGGATTTTACTCTTTAACAAAAATGGCCGATTTCTGTAGGGCTCCTTTGGGAAACAAGTTCAGCCTGTAAGCTGCAAAAACAACCAGTTTTAGTGACGGTAAAAGTTCCCCTCGAGGATTATGTTGCAGCCATCGCAGCACCTGTGTGGCTCCTGGCTGAGGTGATCGACTGGACTGATGCACCTGTCAGTCATTTACACTCTGAAATATGTAATCATAGGTTTAAGAAAACACCTTTAAAGTTTGTTTTCTACAGGATATTAAGTAACATGGTGAATATGTCTGAAACACACCTCAAATTTAGCCCAGTTTTTTACTGCAAAGCTGCAGGATTCAGGTGCTACAGCGTCTGAATGGAAGGAAATCCCTGCAGCAAGTTGAGCTTCTGGAAGAAGGACTGAACACAGACGGCTGGAGGCTGTTAGAGCAGCAGATTAATGGCCAGCGTGTCACAATCCCATGTTCCGTGTCGTAAGATCACATATGGCCGCAGTGTTTGGGTGTCCACCTCCTTTTAGCCGTGCAGTGTGATGAGTTGGGAGTCTGTAAAAACCATGAATAAATGAACAGTATTCAGTGTAGATCACGAGTGAGTTGAAGCACAGAAATGTCGGTTCCTGAATCCTCCCTGAACACGGCCACATCATGAATGTTTCATCTTTTCAAGCGGCAGAAAACTGAGCTGAATCCACATCGGATCAGAGACAGAAAGACAGGAGTCAGTCAGTGTAAACACAAAGTTTAATTACAGGAGATTTTTATTAACCTCAATAATAAACGAGACCATCACTCACTCAGGCCACGTTTATACGTAGCAGGGTATTTAGAGAAACGAATATTTCCCCCCCTTCGTTTTCAAAGAAGTTGTCATTTCCATCAACCTGCATAAATACGCCGTCGAGCGCCATTCTAACTCTGCCAAACCTCTGGGCGGCAGTGTAGGGAGAAGGATAAAGCCATGCAAGCCAATCAGAATCCTCAGAATCAACAACAACGAATAACACGAGCGACTTCCTGTTCCTTTCAAAACAACGCTCACATGACGTTAAGCATTTTCTGGCTCATAGCCTAATGAGCGTGAGAAGCTAAAACCCCGTTTCTCCCAGCTGACACGACAACACATAACCGGAGTTTTTAGAAATAATCGTTTTCTGTGATAAAAACGGGGTTTTCGTGTAAATGAGAGGCCAAACCGCCTGGAAATATCTGCGTTTTCCCTTCCTGTAAACGGGGCATCAGTCCGTTTTCAATTTTCATTTATGTCAGCTGTGTTAAAGTTCAACATCCAGCAGAAAAGTCTCGAAATGTTATGCTCAGATGGATATTATAAAAGTCTACAATGATTGATGAAATTGTTTCAGAGAGAGATTTATTGTGGTAAACGTCCCTCAAGCTCATCATGCTCATTAATTAAGGCTTGAATATAGCCGTGTTACATAACCTTTACCTGCACACAGCTCTCAGTCACCTGTAATGAACCTAACGAGGCTCCGTTTGTTCCTCCTCAGGTCCCAGCCGTCGTTTCAAGCGTGTGGTTGAGACCATCCAGGCCCAGCTGCTCAGCTCTAACGACCAGCCCGGCATCCAGCCGCAGATATCTGGTAAGTGAAGTCCCTCGCCACCCGTCCCTGCCCACGCCTACACCCTCCAAACCCTCCTCCTCCTCCTCCTCCTCCACGTCCTCACAGCCTCCCTCCTTCCCTCCCGGCATCCTCACAGCACAGCCACACTTGCGGCCCACCTTGGCTCGGACCCGCTCGGCTCAGCTCAGCTCGGCAAACTGCTTTAAGCACACGGCATCTCCACGTGCATGCCCCTGCCACATACCATGGCGTGCACACACACACACACACACACACACACAGTACATGGTAAAACTACTCAACGAGCTCTAGATGTGCATTTACAGGACTGATTACTCAGGAGCTGTACGTCAAACTGTAATTTATCCTCCGCAGACAGCCGCTGGGCTCTCACCCGACGTCTGACTCAGCAGAAACACACACAGGCCAACAGTCGGATCAATCAGGGAAATGGATGTTTACAACCGAACACGTGTGATTAGCTGTTAGATTTGTGCGTTCAGCTGTTGTTATCTGAACGAGGCAGAGAAGTGTCAAGAGTTCAGAACATATTCAGACATGAAGTGAAACACAAACACACAAACCTTTGAGGTCCTCTTGGATGTGATTGGATATTTTGGGCTGCCTATAGATAGATGGACGGATTATAAAAATATGGAAGAAAAGAAAGAGTGACTGTGTGTTCTCCAGTCGTCCTCCTTAGTTCTGTCTGTTAGTGTGACGCTGTAGTTCTCCTGTCGGTGTATCTGTGGTTATTTACTTGATAATGGTCCCCTCTGGTGGTGAAGTAGCGTAACTACAACCCATCCTCACAGATCCAGATGGTTTGGATTTGTTTTGAATAGATCAGAATGAATAGATTGAATAGATGGTCTCCAGACAGACACTGGCTCCAAAACAAAAGTGAAACAGCAAATGTTCTGTAAAACCCAAATAATCTCTGTCTTATTGGCTTTAATAAAGTAAAGTGAGATCATTTTAACTAACTTGACAATAGTCAGTTAGTTATGATTAATAATAACAAAAACAAAATTGTCAGATTTATACCTGTGTTGCCTCAAAGTCTACTTTTTAAATACCTAAAATGTTAATTTTTCTGTTGACGCTGTCCAAGAGGTTTAAATTCAGTAACATCACTGAGGTCAAACAGAAGTTAGTGATTTAGTGACTGCATTAAATTCAGAGGTGTTTCTGATATTCTGAGTCCGTCATGAGGACAAAAACATCTCTTAATCTAATGAACTTTCCCTAATTCAATCAAACTTTATTTACAAGTACCTTTCAAACAAATCAAATGCAATTCAAAGTGCTTACAAGTGTTGGACACAATGTAGGATATTAAAAACAAACACACACTTGAATAAGACAGTGATAAAATATCGGTAGTTAAAATAATAATGGATAAATAATAGATTTAGATTTATTAGAACAGAAAGAAAAGTTGATAAAATGAAATAAATGATGATAAACAGTAAAAGCTTGATTTAAAAACAAATGCTGATCACCTGCACATCATACCACCTTCTACTGTATCTATCTATCAGACAGCAGGTAGAATTAATAACTAATTAATCTAATTGATCCTGTCAGTGAAAGAAGTTACATCAAATGTGTCTGTCCAACATTAGTAGTGACATGAATAACTGTTCATCAAACAATCTTAAGGTAAACTTTTATAGTTTACTGTGACGTTAAGATGAAAGTACTGGAGTTATAAAACATCTTTCTGGATCATGGTGGAAATTTGCAGTTGAACAATAAATGTGGGAGGTAATTACGAAATGTACAGCTCAATTTAACAATGAGTTATTTCTAAAGAAAAGGTTAAACATATAGAATTTAATACCATGTATTTCAGACATCACATTAAAGATGTCAAAGCGCGACAGTGTGCCCGAACTTTATTATAAACTACAACAAGAATTGTTATGCTTTGCTGTTTTCTCAGCCTTTTTCTTTTTCTTCAATTATTGTTTAATATAGAAAAAAGAGACAGAGAAAATAAGAAATCATCTGAATTACAAAACATTTATGACATAACTATTACTTAAGATGACGCTGTGATTTGATATGATATGTACATATACAGAATATTATATATCTGTAAAACCATAATAATCCAAACACAGGTCGTTTCATTCATTTTATGTGCTAACTGTTACCTTAACTGAACTCAGCCTTAGCACAAACTCCAACCAGTAATCTGTGTGATACTTTAACTTAACCTAACTGAGACCAAGCTACAGCTACAGCTCCACCCAGCATCCACCTTCTCCACCTCTTAGCTGCTGTTCACTTCTGTTCTGTGAGCCGCTGTTATCTGGAGGCATCTCCACTTCAACACAATGACCCAGTAGGACCAGTCGACCCAGTCACTGCCACAGATGGGAACTGTTATCAGGCACTGTATGCACAATGAGTCACCCTCCACCGTGTAGATGTGCCAATAACCCACATCTATCAATCAATCAATCAATCAGTCTATCGATCTATCTATCTCTCATCTATCTATCTATCTATCTGGCCTGCCTCTCCATGCCACCTGCTTCTGTCATCCACAGCTTTTACTCTGACGCCACTTGGATGGACTGAATGACTCGCATGCTGAATGAGAAGCCGACCCAGAACCATGCACACACTGTCGGGCCGACTGGCCTCTGGGCTCGGTACCGGCCCGGCTGAACGCTCTGTGTGCTGATGGTTCTGGGTGAGCTGCCATTCACTCTGAGATGCTGAAATGAAGCATGCTGTACCTTCCTGTATCTTCCTGTATGTCGCAGCGAGCAAACAAGCGCAGAGTTTGTGGTTGTGTTTGCGGATCTCTTTGCCTCAGCAGCAGATAATCTGCATGTGTTTGATGAACTCGACTAAACACTCAGCAGCTCCACAGACATGTGAACCTGATGGTCTGTGTGTGTGTGAGTGTTAGCTCGTACTCGTGTGGATGCAGCAGCAGATGGATTTTAAAGGGTGATGTCTGTGCAGTGAATGTTCAGCTCAACAAAGTCTCCCGTCTGAAATATCTTTGTGCTATTAACACAAAAGTAGCTGCCAAGTAGCAAAAAAAAATCTTCTGTATCTTTGTCCAGCCCGTCTCCTGGTCAGAGGCCAGATTTAAAGTGATCAATAACATGAACTGATAAAGCTAACCCAGATGTTGGTTTCTGGAGTCACAACCCAAACATGACAATTTTGTGAGTGACAGTGAAGAAACAGTTTAATATGCTGCTTCTCCAGTGCTGACAATCAGCTTTGAAAGTTTAAATGTACATTATTTAATTTCCGCCGCTTCTTTTTCCGTCTCCTCTCTGTAACGTTACGTTCACGAAGTAAAGTACAGAACCTGGAGGTCAGCTCCGGATCACTGCTGCAGTCAGGCTGATCAACAGGAGTGAAGATAAATCACCTTTTTAATCCCAGAAGTTAAAAAGTAATCTCTGAGCTCTCCTCCTGTCGGATCAGATCAGAATCTGATATGACTTTAGTTGTTCATTCTGGATTCGAGCAGTGGCGCTGGAGATGAACATTTGTCAGACTTAGAACTGACGTAAACATAGAAAACATGAGAGTAAACCCTCCAGCTGCAATCAATCACCCAAAAAAAAAAAAAAAAAACAATCTAATTTTGAAGCGAGATGGAAATGAGCTGAACATTCACCGTGTCTGGAGTTGTTTATCCTTTAAACTGGTGCCGAGGAGACGTGAAGTGTTGTAGCCAGTGTGCAGCTGATGATGATGATGATGATGATGATGATGATGATGAAGCTCTGGGCCTCAGCGAGACGGTTGGTGTTTCTGACACTGTCCTCTGCTCTCAGATGGCTCTCAGCGCTCTTTGCCCAGTAAATCCTCCAAGCGTGGTAAGACCCAGAGCGCCCGGGAGCTCCCGGCAAAAACACCTTAACTCTGGCTTTTAACTCACGCTGGCAACGTTGTGGAGGCCTGTCACCAACACACCTGTGTGCACTAACACCTGTGAGAGAGAGAGAGAGTGTGAGCTGCAGAGACATATGTTCAACTTAACAAGTCATTCAAATGTGAAAAACCATGTAGTTCTGCTGTTTTATTTAAAAATACCTTATTAAAACTGACGCAGGCTCGAGGCTGCAGTGGTGATTACAGCAGACAACAACAAGCTGTAGGACAAAAAGATCAATTAAACATTAAAGTTAGCGATGCAGAAAAGCTTGTCCTGTGTCAAAAATAGGATCCTCTGGCTTGAATGTATTTAGTAAATTTCATCAAAGCAGCAGGAAAAGCTGGTAAATCGACCCTGTGCTGAGAAGACTGATTCATAGAGAGGGCTGAAATTATCCTGTATGTTCGGCATCGATTGATCTTAAAGGTGCTCCGAGATCAGTCGATACTGATCACCGATCAAAAGGACATTTCTTTATTCTTCTTTGTTACTTTAATGTCATAGTTCTCAGTGGCATAATTAAACTGGTGAGTTAGTACAGAATGACCCTTTTGCATTTTTGCAGCGCGCAGAGAAACTGTTTCGTGTGTTGATGTGATCTGTTACTCAGATCAGCCTTTTTAAAGACCACCGATCAAATTATTTAGAATCAGTATCGGCCAATAACGATCAGTGGCTGATCAATCAGGGCACCCCTTTATTAATCGACTGATTTGGTCTACAGAATTTATGAAAATGGTGAAAAATGTTCTTCCCACTTTCCTAAAAATCCAAGAAATGCAACACATTTTCACACCGGAGAGCCCAGAATCTGGGACTTTTTTATGAAAATAAGATAATGAATTGATTGTCAAGAGTTCAGGTAATTAATTGATTGAACTCTTCCACAGCAGGACAGTAATCAATATATAAATAAACAAATACAAATAAATATACAATATTAAAAAGGTTAATTTAGTTGTTCGTTGTCCTGTTGTTGTTTCACTGATTGACAGCAGACAATGACTCAATAAGATGGATATATTTCTCGTGTGTGTGTGTGTGTGTGTGTGTGTGTGTGTGTGTGTGTGTGTGTGTGTGTGGCTCTAAACCTGAGTAACCCTTTGCATGGTGAAGCTTGACAGTGGGTCGTCCCTCGTCCTCCTCCTCATGAACTTATTCCATATTTGAAATCACTGGAACAAAGAGTCAGACAGCAGAAATGCACATCTCACTGTTAACGAGGTAGAATGGTAAGTTACCACGACAACAAGTGAAGATTCATCAGCAGACAGACAGACAGACAGACAGGATGCTGAGTCACTGAGGGACACACTGCTGGGAGACTAACCTTGGCGATGACTGTGTATTAATGTGAGCACTGTGCTGGACTGTCGCACGTTTGAATCCACTCATGACTGTTTGAAACACTTAACACAGAAGCTTTGTCTAACGGGTGGATGTTGGATGTTGTTGTGATGGATGTTGATACGGTGGAGAGTTAACGGGCGCTTTGGAAGACGTTCATACAGCGAAGAGAGCACGAACCCTGAAATACAGAAGACACGTGATGCGTTATAAATAAAGAAAGAGTGTAAACTAATCATGAGCAGAAGAAAGTGATAGTTGGGTCTTCTGATGTGAGGTTTGACCATCAGCACGTCGCTCTGACAGGAAACAAGCAGGATGTATTTTACCCACCTGAAATATAAATCTGTTTAAGTGTACGCTGTGTTTTGAAAATCTTTGGTGCCCGACATTAATGTCAAACAGCCTTTCATTTGGCGCTACAGTCCCTCAACCGTACAACATCCGTATTCCTGCACACAAGTGGGATGCAGAACATTTTCAAAACACAGTGTACACTTAAACAGATATTTATTTTTAAGGCTGACTTATTTTTGGTGGCTCAGATACTAGGGCTGGTTAATCAGCCCAATTTCCCGATTCGATTCCGATTATTGAGGTCTCGATTCGATTATTAACGATTATTGATATTCCATTTAACATCAGTCAACTGCTGAATTATTTTACTTCTCTTTTGACTCACACCTCACAGCACCTTCAATATTGTATAGAGTAACTGTAATATCCAAATTATTATTTTTTACTTTGTTTTAAATGTCGTCTTTCACTGTTAAAAAACTGTCCACACTTGTGAATAAATGTCCAAATTCTATTTATTTATGTTATTCTCCATATAACAAAGATGCAGAGGCTTTGGAACTTTCTGTGGTCACAGGACAGCTGTGTAATACCTGCACCTCCGGGTTAAATCAGGTATGACAGCCAGTAAGAGGACAACTCCGGTTTGTATTACAATTTAAAAAAAAAAAAAAAAAAAAAAATAAATTAAATTAAAAAAAAAATTTAAATCATCGATTTTTGGAAATTTAATAATCGACTCATAATCGTCAATATTATAATCGCGATTAATCAATAATCAATTTTTTTCACCAGTCCTACCCTCAACCGTACAACATCTGTATTCCTGCACACAAGTGGGATGCAAAACATTTTGAAAACATAGTGTACACTTAAACAGATATTTATTTATAAGGTTGACTTATTTTTGGTGGCTCAGATACGTGGTGCTGCTGGTTCTGTTCAGCAGAACAGAGCTGACGGGTCGTCTCCTGCAGGACCAGAGACAAACACCTCATACAACCCCACATCAAGAGACCCAAACTATCACGACAGTCAGTTTGTAGTTTGTGTTAATTCATGACAAACAGCCTCTGTAGTTATTTACAGTCTTACAGCATGGACCTACTGACCATGTGCAACTGAGACTGATATAAAACGTAACAGAGAGATCGAGTCAGTATCCAGTATAGGTGCTGTACTTCATTTCTCATTTCTGTCCTCGTGATGATAAAAAATGTGATTAACTTAAAACTCATTCTCCGTAAGAAGCTTGTCTGACACGTAGCCGTCTGTCCCGTCTTCCAGCGCTCCCATTAGCTCTCCACCCAGCGGAGGAAACTGAGACTCTGAAGCCAACACTGACTCACCGATACGACACAAATACTAATATCTGTCGGAGATGAGACGTTACTTCACTTTACTGGCTCCTCTCGGTGCCAACTCTTCCTCCGGCCTCAACAACCCTGAAACCGTCTCCCCTTCCTCCCCCCGGCTGACGAGTCTCCTTTTCTTCCGCCTCCACTCCTCCTCTCATCCCTCCATCACCTCCTCCTCCTCCTCCTCCTCTTCTTCTCCTCACGTTAACCTCATTGCTCATCTGTTGTTTGTTCTCTCTCTCTCTCTTTGTTTTTTCTTTTCTTCCCATCTGTGTAGGCAGCCCGTTGAGTAACTTCTTTGACGTAATTAAACAGCTTTTTTCAGACGAGAAGAACATCCAAGCGTCCCACTCCCCTGGCGCCCCCGCCACGCCTAGCTCCCCCGCCAAGCATGCCCCCAGCAGCAAGCCCAACCAGCCCCCGCCCAATGACTCTAAATGCCCCCCCGGCAAAGACAAAACAAAGATGGCCGCCAGCAACAGGACACAGGAACAACCTTAAGGAGCGGTAGCTGTGCATGACTAGACGAAAAGCAGTTATCAGGTCATTAAGCAGGAGAAGGACAGAGGAGAGCTGCTAACTTTACCCTTTAGTTAGGAGTGAGAACAAAAAAAGAAATCTACTTTTTGCCTATAAATTTTGTACTGTATACTGGGAATGGCTATTTCAGTTTAAAAGTTGATCAGTATTTTACAATAAGTAGCAAATGTAGCTTTGTTGTCCCTACCTTGTGTCCCTCTGTGTCCTCGGGGGTCTTTCAGTGGGTGTGTGTCCTCCTCACATGTGTGATGATGGCTTGACTTGTCTCTGCCACCAGGGATCATCCATAATAACTATTAACCTCGGCGGCTCTTCGAGACGTCACCACCAAGAGAGTCCGCAACTGAAGAAAAGACAGAGGACCCGTCCCTGTCCCTCCCCCACCTCACTTCACCCCCCTCCCCGCCCCTTCGAGTCCTTTCTCCGGCCGCATCCGTAGAGTCCACGTCCTCCCCACCAGACCAAACAGACGCATCTCAGAAGAGTTGTAAAAAGAAAAAAAAGCCTTAAGACAGTGATGTTTGTCAATCTACACACACCTCCCCTCCACTCTTCTCTCTCTTCTACCCCTCCCACATGTACATAAACACACACACTGTATGTAGTCCTCTACACAGAACATGACTTCTTTGCGGGATGTAATGACAAACAGGAAGCTCGAGCGGCGGAGGAAGGGCCGACGGACCAACGCTGGCCGGATTGTAATTCTTTTTAATGTCGTCTTTCTTTGTGAACGGCAGGATTTTTCGAGCTCGCTCTGTGACGTTTCTGTAAAACGGTTCCAGCAGTTCGAAGGCTGCCCATTAAAGTATGATAAAGGGGGGTAAGAGGTGATATTACATAAATGAATGATCTATTCTGTTGTACAGATTAAATAATGTTCCGTATGTACAAAAAGTGTAGTCGTGACATTACGTTTTAGAGTTGTGTTGCCATATGTTGTTTTGTATTCCCGTGCAGGCCTGGTCACACCAGCATCTAAACAAAACACACACACTTTCCTGGAGAAATGAATTCATTCCAATGGAATCGCTGCAAGGAGTCGATTTCACTCACAAGGCTGAAATAAATCTGTTTTTCATCGACTTTTAGACACACAAAGTTCTGTTGATGTGAAAGAGCTGAACTCTGAGGGAACGTAGAGAGACGACGCCATCGTAGTTTGTTAGCTGTGTGTCATCATCTCGTAAGATACGGCCAGAACTTCAGTTTAAAACATTTTGACTTTTGACTGACGCAAGAGTTAGCATGCTAACCAAACTAGCCCCGGCTTGTCCCGTCTCGTAATAGCTCTTTGTACCTCGGAGGCCTGGTCCAAGGATGTGACAGTTACTTCCTGGATATAGCGAATAATCCAGATCTTCGTGTTGTGCATCACATAGAGCGTGCACAGTAGAGAGGAGTTATTGAATCTTGCAGCTCTTCTAGACTTTACAAATGTTACTGGACCGAATGGTTTAAATGATGATAGTCAAAGGAGTCGTTTCTCGATTGTTTTACAGCTGCTCTCTCACAATGTGTGCTTCAGTGCATCACGTGACGATGTAATTACAGGGTTTCATAGCTGCAAATCCTGACATCCTCTTCTAAACTCTTGGTCTGGTCGAGTTGAGCCCCACCGACCACAGTGTGCAGACTCCTGTCAGCTAGCAGGGCCACTTAGCTCCTCGGCTAACTGAGCTCCTTGCTAACGGCAGCTAGTTGCTACAGCTAAGTACAGTGAGCAGTGGTTAGCGGTTACCTGCTGATTCTGGCCGTGTCTTACAGCTGACACCTTTCACCTCCTCTGCTGGAGTTTAAACTGGACAGAGGACGGGTTCGTAGACAGTCGAGTGAACGAATACATCTTCTGAATAAGCTCTGAACTAACTTAATAATGTATAATAATAATGTCAGCATGTTCTCTAACCTCACCAGCGACTCAGTAACGTTAAACATTTCACAGAGATGAATGAACCGTCCGTCTGCTGTGACCAGGCCGACCAATGAAACGTCTCCTTTTCCTTTTGCACTTTTGAGAAGTGACTCTTTGGATTCAGTTGCATCACGTCAGCGCATTTTTAATTTCCATTATAATTTTTTACAATATTGAACTGCTGTGTATATTTTTGTACTTTACTGTATTTTGTCATTTTGTTTTTGTTATTAATTTATTCTCCGTTATTTATATGAAAGATGTAGAGAATGTTTCTTAACGTCAAATTATTTAAGGATATTTTTGTCATGTTTAAGTTATTTGATCACCGAGAAATCTCGAAAAACGTCTGTGAGCGTTTTTGTTCCTTTTCCCGGCTTTTTTGACGAGAGAAACCTGTAATATACGTTTGGAAAATGATTTACCGTAATTTAAGAATGTAGACGTAGCCTCTCTGAGAGGAACAAACCCTTTGTTGATAATTGTGGGCTCCTCTTCCCCTCCGTCTGTATGAAGACTCAGATCTCACCAAAACACTCATCCTGTAAATAAGCCAAGTTTACTGACAAGCTTATTTAAAAAACCAAGGGGATTCCTACTCTTAGCTTTGACCTCGTACGGTTGTTTGCATGTTCAGCATTCGTCTTTTCTTTGCATGTCGTCGTTGGAATTGTTCTCCCGCTCCCTTTTTCTCTCCACACTTATTTATGTATTTATGTTCTTTACGTGCTTTTGTTTTGATTTGCCTTCTGATTTCTTTCGTAAGCTTTTTCTTTCTTTCGTTTCCCTTCGCCCCTCTTTCTGATTACTGTGTCCACACAGTAACCGTGCAATGCATCCTCCTTACTCATTCTCTCAAAGAGGGACCTCTCTGGCGATCGGGTTGCTCACCGGCTCGGTGGGCGTTTGGGTTATCAGAGAGAAAAATTAAAGCAATACCTTTCATTGTTCGCTTTCCTCTTTTTCTACTGGGGGAATCCAGAGCACACAGAATGGACTCGGAGCACGGAGCGCTACTACTGAGCAGGATAACCACTGGCAATGTATTCCCTTGTGATGTTACTGTGAACAACTTCAGTGCTAAAGGAAATAAATCTGTTGACTTTGGAGCTGTGTGCACATTTTCTGACCGAGATGTTTATTCACAAAAGTATGTTCATATTGTTCAGAGTTGATTTACATTACAAATCTTTTCTTCACGTACCGTTTCAGCGTCTGAAGGAGCCACGCTGAGGCCTTTTCTACGATACGTTTAAAAAATCCACACGACGTTCGTTTTACAAAATATATCCAATCAACACGAAAATGATTACAAACTACATCATCAGTACGTCAAACTTTTTCGTTGAAGTGGACTCTGATGTTAACAGGTTTTAAACACGACGATACAACAAACATAGGTTTCAGTCAGAGCTTCAGTTTGGCTTCTGTTTAAATAGTTTTAGAACAAGTGTCCCGAGGTAATGTTTGAGTTTTTAAATACGAGAAACGTCCTGACACAAGCCTCAGAAACACTGATAATCTATCACTGCTATGAGGAATAAAACAAAGAAAGAAATAATAAGTTGCTTAATTTGTTCAACCAACGGTCAAAGTAACAGAAAACATCCTGTCGCTGTAAATCAAAGTGACAAACAACGACTCAGTGTCCAAAGTCTAAAGTCTCCCGGATCAGAAATGTTCACTTGTGTCAGATTAATAAATAAGATGAATAACTTGAAGAACATCATCTGTTCCATCTTCTCCCAAAGAAGACAAACTTTAGTAAACGGCTGCTTGTCACCAACACGTACTGCTGAGGCTGACCACAGTCGGGTCGTGGAGGTCGCGGTGGTCCTTCTACTCTCGACATGCAGAGTGGAGGCTGTAAAGTCTGTGGATCAGCGTGGCCTCCAGGACCCTCAGGAGAGCCGGTGCGTCCTGGTCCTGGTCCTGGTCTTCCAGCTCCAGGCAGACAGCTCCCAGCAGCAGGCGGTGGAAGTCCTCCCGGTCCAGCAGGAGGTCCATGTTCTGCAGGAAGAATCCTTCACAGAACCTGCAGAGCTCAGATCCTCCGTGTCGCTGCAGATGAAAAACAGACGGGCGTTAACTTTCCTGCAGTTTGTATAAATATCAGTCTGTTAAAGTAATTAGATTTTCACCTTTTAACTTGTTTCTGTCAGAATGAGTCGAGCTCTTCTTTGTCAAAGTTTACACTTCTGAACCTTTAAACCCACCACTGAACCCGATGATGTGTTTGTACTTAATGATCTAGGAGCCGGGGCGACTTGGTGGTGTAGTGGGCAGCACCACTGCCTCACAGCACAAGGGTTCTGGGTTCAAACCCAGCCAGGGCTCCTCTGCAGCTCTGTGTTGCATGCTCTCCCTGTGCATCTGTGGGTTCTCTCCAGCTTCCTCCCACAAACCAAAGACATGCAAACAACAGGAGAGCATCCTGGGCTTCCAGCAGCAGGCAGTGGAAGTCCTCCCAGTCCAGCAGCAGATCCATGTTCTGCAGGAAGAGCTCAGATCCTCCATGTGTCAGCTGGGATCCAGCCCCCCAACTGTCTTACCAAGTAACTAAGAATCTGTGTTTCTAAGTAACTAAGATAAGTTAAAGGTTTTAAAGTCATTTAACTTAAAGTTTTAAGGTCAACACAGGGCTAACAGACACTTAACCTGCATGTAGGAGGAATGCACAGAGAGAACATGCAAACTCCCACAGAGGAGCCCTGGTTGGGTTTGAACCCAGAACCCTCATGCTGTGAGGCAGCAGTGCTAACCACTGCACCACCAAGCCAACCTGGCTATTAGATCATTAAATACAAACACATCACTGGGTTCAGTGTTGGGTTTAAAGGTTCATAACATCAGAAGTGTAAACTTTGACAAAGAAGAGCTCGACTCATTCTGACAGAAAAGAAATTAAAAAGTGAAAATCTAATGACTTTAACAGACTAACATGCTTATTATCCTGCACTGGGGTCACTTGGTAAAAAACTGTTGGTAAATATTCTCACTCCATTCTGCATATGTAACACATATCTACATACGGTGTCTATAAATATGCGGTGCTGCCGAGCTTCACTAAGAAATGTGCGACTTGTCTTAAAGATCTGCAGTTGTTGCACCTTTGCGGTCTGATAGACGTCGACGACGTTGTCCAGAGTCACAGTCTGAGACAGTTTCCTCTCGCAGCTCCTCTGCAGACCTCTGAGCTGGAAGAAAGACGCCACCGGCAGCAGCTGCACAGACGACACAGTTAGTACAGGAAGTCTACAGGAATCAGTTTAAAGGTTAAGATGAGGAGAACACAGACTCAGCAGAGACCGTTTGGCCTGATGGAAGATCCTTTGCTCATTATGATCAAGTACTGAAGCACTTTATATTTATGTCCTTAAATTATCTCAACACATGTAAGTGACTTTAGGTTTACTTTTTACTGTCTGATTCATTGTCTGAAACATACAGAAGCCCTGAAGGGCGAGTGAGAATTTTTTTCCTGTTGATCCATGTTTTTCTTCATGTGAGGAACCAGTGATTTTTTCACTTGATTCCACACTAAGAAAACTTTCTTGGTGAAAAAAAGAAAAAATAATTTTCACTCGGTTCGAATGAAAAAAAAAAATCACTCTTCAGTTTTACAGTTGTGTGAAGACATTTCCATGTGAAAGAACTGAGAAAAAAAACACTTTTTTTTCTGTAAAAGTATTTTTAATTTTTTTTTAAATACAAGGATTTTTGTTTTTTCCACCGAAAAAAAATTCTTGTGAATAATTATATTTTTTTTTTGTGGGAATTTTTTTTTTTTCTTGTGATTTTTATTTTTTATTTTTTTCCTGTGGTCACGTGGTGTCACACATGGAAAAACAAACGCAGTGCGTTTTTTTTTCTGTGTGAAACGATGTAAAAAAAAATATTCAGTCTTCACAGTCTTTCTGTGTGACGAGAAAAAAAATCTTGAAACAAAAATAAATAAATACTATTCAATCTGTTCCAAAAAACATGGTGGTGTTTTTTCATGTGTGAAACAACAACAAAAAAATTCACAAGATTTTTTTTCTTTGAGAACTGAGTGATTTTTTTCACTTGGTTCCAAACAGGAAGAAAAAAATCCTCTTTAAAAAAAATTCTTGTGAATTTTTTATTTTTTCTGTGGGGAAAAACATTTCTTACCTTGGTTCCAAACATTGAAAAACAAACAGTTTTTTTTTTCTGTGTGAAACAATGAAAACATTTTTTTCACTCTTCACAGTCGTCCAGATGTCTAAACAAATAAAGTGATTTGACAAACTCTGAGACAGCTGAGTGATTTTTTTTCACTTGGTTCCAAACAGAAAAAAACAAGTCCTAAAAATAAAAAAAGAAAAATAAATTCTTGTGATTTCTTTTTTATTTCTGTGGGAAATAAAATTGTCTTCACTCCACAACATGAACAAAAATAACATGTTGGTGTTTTTATATGTGTGAAACAGTGAAAAAAAAAAGGAAATTTGAGGAACTGAGACAGAAAAAAAAATCCTCCTAAAAGAGGAAAATAATTTTCACCTGGTTCCAAACATGAGGAAAAAAAATTCTTGTGAAATTTAGTTTTTGTTGTGTGGATCCGAGTGAGGAAATGTTTTCACTCTGTTCCACACATGAAAAAACATTTGTAGAAGTTGCTAAGCAGAAAAAAATTATCTCATTTGACCCTCAGGGCTTCCATAGTTCACAGTAGTATTACTGCGAGCGAGTGTCTCAGTAACACCAGTGTGTGTCTCTGATCTGCACGTTAACTGCAGCAGGTGAACAGGTGAACAGGTGAGTTTTACCTTCACGGCTTCAGAGTGCGACACCGTCAGTCCTTCTGTTCCTCCACAGTACAGAGACTTCATCATGATCTGTGGAGACGCAGACCTCAGGTCAGTCAGCTGATCAGAACCGAACAGTCACAGGACAGAACAGGAAGGGAAATGAAACCTACCTGGAAGGTGCTGTAGGTCATGTGACTGATGTGGATGATGTCATCAGGAGCGTCGCAGAGCATCCATCGAAACCTGACGCATCAGAACACCAAAATTAGAATAATGGTGGCATTTTAATTTTTATCTTCATCTCATTTAATTCACAATATTTCCTCATAATGTGACGGTTTATTGTTCAACCTCTAAATATAATAATCTGTCATGTTCTTCTTCTTTATAATAATAAAACATTTTAACATTTATATAAACTTTTTTGTCTGAACTTTGGTGAAACAGATATTCAGTCAATGCAAAAGAAAATGATGAACACAAAGATTTAATAATAATATAATTCAGTAGAAGGAGCCATATGACCAGCTGTACATTTAGATGTTTTTACTTCATTCTTTGTTCACATTTTAGTTCAACTAACAATTATTATCATTGTTCATTATTTTCAGGATTAATCGATTAGTGATGACGTCACAGAGGAGAAATGAAAAACCAAGAAATATATCTGTTTAATGAGCCGACATCAGAGTTTTCACCTTTTTAAATCTTAAAAATGACTCAAACTGATTAAAAGTTAATTTAATCGCTCAATCGACTAATTTACTTCTTTATTTTTACTTTTACGTCACTTTTAGCCGATATGTAGGAAAAGTTCTTTACAACTAACCAAGTAGTTTTTAAACTAGTTTGAGTGGCAGAAAGTTTTAGTTCAGTGTTTCTGAGATTAACAGGTTGAGAAACTTCACTGAAATTAGGATTTAGGAACCAACTTTAACAGTGTGAACAGCTCAGAAACGTTAACAACAGTCAGGATTTACGTTCATTAAGTCAGAAAAGTGATCAGACCGTTCAGACGCCGACATCAGCAGCACCCGGTGAGCGAAGAACGGCCGGCCCTCCACCATGAAGGTCACGTCTGACATCTCCTGGTTGTTCAGGAAGTGAACATCTGAGGACAGAGACGAACACGTGAGCCTTCAGGTGTCCACTCGGAGGACAGAGAGACGAACACGTGAGCCTTCAGGTGTCCACTCGGAGGACGGGTCGTCACAGGACGGCAGCGATCACTTACCGAGCTGTGTGGACAGAGTGACGTCCACCGGAGGGACGGGAGGAACCGGAGAGCAGCCGTAACACTGAGCGAACACCGAGGCCAGACGCTTCGTTATCACGTAGTCCTGCAGAGGACGAACAGGAGGGTCAGACTGGAGGAACATCACGGTTCTGACTCCTCCAGTCAGACTCTGATGTTCAGACGTACCTTACTCGTCTCCAGCATGCTGAACATGAGCGGGACTCCTGTGGAGAGCAGCTCGGGGCTGTAGTCCTCCGTCCTGATGGAGCCGAACTCTGAGAGGAGCGAGACGACGGCTTTGTCCCTGCACAGCTGCTGGGCTCTGTGGAGACACTGCAGCCAGATGTGCAGCCTCCAGGAGACACCTGGACACAGCAGGACGAGGAGCACAGCACAGACCAGCATCAGACCCGAGCAGAAACACAAAGTCCTGCTACAAGCCTGTGAATATTCTCATTCATCCAGGTCATAGTTACCTCAAGGAAATTGAATCGAACGCAACTGGATTTGGTTTTTGTCTTTGAAGACGTTTCACCTCTCATCCAAGAGGCTTCCTCTTGGATGTTCAGGATTAATCGATTAGTGATGACGTCACAGAGGAGAAAAGAAACCAGGAAATATTCATGTTTAACGAGCCGACATCAGAGTTTTACCCTTTTTTAAATCTTAAAAATGACTCAAACTGATTAAAAAAGTTAATTTAATTGCTCAATCGACTTATTCACTTATTTATTTTTACTTTTACTTCACTTTTAGCTGATGTGTAGGAAAAGTTCTTTACAAATAAAGTTTGACTAGTTTAAAAAACTAAAAAAAAAATAGTTTGACAGGCAGAAAGTTTTAGTTTAGTGTTGCTGAGATTAACAGTTTGAGGAACTTCACTGAAATTAGGATTTAAGAACCGACTTTAAAGTGTGAAGAGCTCAGAAATGTGACGGGACGTTAACAACAGTCAGGATTTACGTTCATTAAGTCAGAAAAGTGATCAGACCGTTCAGACGCCGACATCAGAGGCTTCCTCTCGGATGAGAGGTGAAACGTCTTCAAAGACAAAAACCAAATCCAGTTGCGTTCGATTCAATTTCCTTGAGACAAAGTTCTGCTGTTTTCCTCATCAGTGACCTTCAGGACAAACCTGACCAGCTCTGACATGACAGAAAACACCGAGCTGCAGCAGGTGACGCTGCTTCACATGGTAGAAGTGAAACGTCACAGCGTGCATTTTTGTATGAAGCAGAAATACAACTTTAGTTTGTTCCAATCTCATGTAACAGCAACTCGACATTTTCTGGAACCGTAACGTTCACTGCACGTACGTTTCCATAAATCATTTCCTTAGATTTCAGATTAAAAGTACAAATACATCTGAAGAGTGACATCAGGACTCACCCATCTCTCTGAGCTCCATGGTGACGTCCAGGTATCCGTGCTCGGCGCTGTAGTACGCCGCCTGCTGCAGGGCTTTCATCCGGGCCTTACACAGTCTGGGAGCAGGGCTGGAGGAGTGAGGACCAGGAGGGTCTTCATCCTCCTCCTCCTCCTCCTGCTGCTCCTGCTGCTCCTCCACTCCTTCAGCCAGGATCTCCTCCAGAGACAGGATGTCCTCCTTCCTGTGCTGGTGCTGCAGCAGCAGCCTCCTCAGGACGTTCCTGCAGAAGAACAGAGGACAGCTGATCATCGGTCGGTTCCTCCTCTTGTATCGTCGTGGATCACACATGTTGAGGTTCTCTGCAAAATCTGTTGCCTTTTCTCAGGAAATACAAGTGGAGGTGATGTTTTAAATTAAAGGAATCAAACAGAAATCTGTCGTTTGCTAAAGAATCATTTCAAACTGGAAATCAGACTTTGTCTCGTCTGTTTCTTTGCCTCCATCTTTTACCTTCACTGGCTGTTTTCTGGTGTCTGAGGAGAACGAACGTCTCACCTGTGTCCGTGTGCAGCCGCGTAGCTGAAGCAGTTCATGTCCTCGTACAGCGGAGACGTCAGCGAGTTCCCATGATGCACTCTGAGCAGAGGGTCAGCGCCGTGTGAGAGCAGCAGGCTCACCATCTCATAGTCACCTGACGGAGAGAGAGACGTCACCTGTACCTGAACATGTTCTGAACCCACCTGTTCGTCTGTTCATGCAAATTCATCCTGAATATAACACATGAAATCATCGTCAAACTGAAGAGTCGAGATCGTTTCCAGAGTTTTGTTGTTTTGTTCACAGACAGAGATGATGAGGAGATTTACTGTTCTCTTGGGATTAAATCAGCTGTGTGGAAATATTTTGAATTTTGTAGAAAAGACAGATCAGTGGACAAACAGGTCGTCTCACTCAGCAGACGCTAAAGTCACTATTATTAGTATCATTATAATAATCAGCTGACTGTCTGTGATGAAGCTGCAGCCTTCCCTGACAGATACCTGCAGCAGCGGCGAGCTGTAGCGGCGTCTCAGCTGAGCTCTCCTGGCCGTCCAGCAGGGCTCCACCCTCCACGTCTGCTCCGGCCTCCAGCAGCAGCTGTCAGGACGAGGACACGACGCCGTTAGAGACACGTTTACCACCGAGCTGCTTCCTTCAAGCTGTCGCTGTCTTTTAAATGTCTGAACCTGGAGGACACGTCTACGTCACCGCAGCAGGTTCAACCGTTACGGTCTGAACAGAACAAGATCTTCAGCTGCGGTGGAATCGCTCTTAATAGAAACACGACTCACTTGTTGGAAAAATATCAAAGTCAGCACAGTCGACACGAGCTTCTGAAACTTCAATAATCTAGAGGTAAAGATGTTCTTGATCTCTATAAACTGTTCTGTGTTCTCACCTGAGCCACAGGCAGGTGACTGTGCAGCACGGCGAACGTCAGAGCAGCCCAGCGCCGACTGCCGGGGTGAACCGACGGGTGTCTGACGGAGCAGCCGGGGACCTGAACACCACACCACATACAGGGATTTATTAAAAGTTCTCACCAGGAGACACAGAAACAAACAACTTCATGTTTTAATTTAATGCTGAATTCACAAGAAGGCTCCAGATGATTTAGAATCTGTCGTAGCCGTTTCACAAAGTTTGTTAAGTTTCTCCTCATGAAACAACAACTCTTAAATCACTACTTTTGTTAAGGGAGTCTGGTGATGTTGTGGTCACTGGTTCAGTGGTAGAGATGAAACAGACGTCTGCTGCTGACGCTGGCAGGTCTGACAGACCAAACATGTCAGTTACATCACAGCGAAGCACCTGGAAGTGAAAGAGGACGTCAGGTGAGTTTACCTGCAGGTCCAGGTGAGCTCCGGCCTCGATGAGCATCTGAACCAGAGCTTCATCTCCTGCTGCAGAGGCGTACATCAGAGGAGTCATCCCCTGCAGGAGCAACTGATTTATTAGACTGCTCAGATAAATATAGATGAATAAAAAACCTTAAAAAGAGCCTCAGAAGAATTCAGATGAGACTGTCTATACGATTATTAATCCTGCTCTCACCTGGTCGTCCATGGTGTTCACCCCCTCGGCTCCCAGCAGCTGTGTGGCCTGATGGACCAGGTCGGCTCGGCCACACGACAGCATCCTGAAGCCCAAACCCAGCTGGAACTTTGCCGAAGCAGCTTCAGCATCCAAACACTTAAAGGACTGGAAACAGCACTCGGACCTGCAGGAGACAGACGGAGACATAACTCTGGTTCCACATCATCAGCTGATTCTCTCTCATTCACAGGGATTTTATCTTCTGGTTCTACATTTTCATGTGTGAAACAAAATGCAGCCTCTTGTGGTCGAAATGAGAATTACAAAATCAAACTTTTCTTTTTTTCCTCATGAAATTTTTTTTCACTCATTTCCTCACAGAAAAAAGTCATTTTGTTTTCCATCCGTAGAAACGAGTGAAAACCTTTTTTCCCTTACATTTGTGAAACCAAGTGAAAATGTGTTTTTCAAAAAAAGAATTCTCGTGATTTTATTTTCATCTGTGGAACTGAGTGAAACTGTTTAAAAAATAAAAAATAAAAAAAAATTCTCAAGATGTATTTGGTGTGGAACTTAATTTGTAGAACCGAATTTTTTTTTTTAAAAAAAGAAAAAACTTCATGAGAACTTGTTTTACCTAACCCGAGTGAAACCTTTCTTTTCTCCCTTTGTGGAACTGAGTGAAAATTTATTTTTCTCTACAGAAAAATTTCTCTCTCTTTTTTTTACGTGTGGCTCCTAGTGAAAACTGTTTTTACCCCTGGATTTATGGAACCAAGTGAAAATGTGTTTTTTTTTTTTTTTTGGAATGAAAAGTGCCAACCGAGTGCCATTTTTTTTCTCAATTTGTGAAATCGAGTGAAAATTATTTTTTCTTCACAGAAAAAAAAAATCATTTCATAAGATTTTTTTTTTATGTGTGGAACCCAGTGAAAATGTGTTTTTTTTTCTTTAAAAAGACGAAAAAAAATATTCTCGTGATTTTTTTACGTGAGGAATCGAGTAAAAACTTTTTATTCTCCTCTATTTGTGAAACCAAGTGAAAATGTGTTTTTCAAAAAAAGGACAATAAAATAAAATAATATTTTCATGTGAGGATCCGAGTGACAAAATGTATTTTTCTCCACAGAAAATAAAGTGTGGAACAGAGAGATTTTTTCTTCTTGGTTCCACACATGAAAAAAAAAATTGTGTCCTTTTTCCTATGAAAGAAACAACTTTTCACTCAGTTCCACAAAATTCTCATTTTTTTCCCCACACATGAAATAAAAACACAGAAAATGTTCAGCAGAAAATAAAAACCTCCCACTTCACCCCTCAGGGCTTCACAGTCTGCAGACTGGTTCCACAAAAACCACGGCCTGGTAATAAATCACAGAATACAGGTACGTGTGTGCTGATTGGCTCTTACTTTAGCTGTCTGGGCTCACAGTCCAATCCTGGCAGGAGCTGCCTGGCGGTCTGTCTGACATCATCACTGTCCACCAATAGGCTGTGGCGATGCTCAGCGTGCACCACGGCGACTCGGATCCACTCCATGAGAGGAGGGAGGAGCAGGAACGGCCTGCAGGAGGAATTTACACTTTAGTTTGGACTTTGCTCATTGTTAGTGCTCGTGTCTCTTCTTATTAGTGGGCTGTGCTCACCTCTATAGCAAAGCTATAAGTGTCCTCAAAAAATACATCAAAACGTGCGACTCGTTCTGACTCGGGTTGCTATTACTTTTCTCACCGAAATATAAATTTTTCACGATGTAAGTCGCGAAAAACTGCAAAAAATGTCCCATAAGGAATGAATGGGACGGGGTCAAAAAAGTCACAAAATCATCGAGGTTTTTCAAACATCTCCTGCTCTGGCAGACTTTGACCTAGAGACACCATTCAAACTTTAAAATGTAGGCACAAGTCTTATCTATTTGAGTTGTATTTGAACTTTCTTTCTACGATGTTTAGTTTTTGAACGGTGACCCTTAATTGATCGTGAGTGATTTCGAAAAAATTCAGGATTTTCAATGTGTGTGTATTGCGGAATGTTCGTGCAGCACCAACTGGCAGAGTGGGGGAGCCTGAAAAAAACTCTCCGAAAATGTTTCTTTAGATGACGATCCTAGCCACAGATTTCACACTACAATAGTGATATTTTCCAAGAACGTAGCCACACTTGTCTTCTGTCTGGCAACGTGTCCACTTTATCGGGAGGATGTACGGTTTTTGAATTATCTGCGTCTAACCGACACAAACTCCAGCAACTGCCCCATAAGCCCCAATGTTAAACGGGAAGAGGATTTTCGGAGAAAAGCAGAAACTGCCCCTTTTTTAACTCGCTCCTATTACCACATTTTTCAAAGTAGGACCACAAAACTTGATGACTGTGTTCTTTAAGGCCTTTCCCGCTTGATGGTGAAAAATTTTGCCGATATCATCTTTGATTTTGAAGAAATAGCAGTAGTTTGACGAGGTGATCCTCAGCTGAAATCACTCTGAAATCAGCTGTCTCAGTCACTGTTGTCAGGTGCACTTGACAACCGTCACCGTGGCAACCGAGATCCTCTGGGCCAACAGAGAGATCCTCTGCAAAACTCATCGAAATCTCTGCCATACTTTGACCTAGAGACACCATTCAAACTTTAAAATGTAGAGACAAGTCGACGCTCAGACACATCGACGTGGGCTTCGACTTTTGGCAGCTTTCATCGTTTTCATAGACACGGCGGGGCCAAACCGCACAGCCCACTCTCGCGATTGTCTAGTTTGACTTGTTCTTGATCAGCTCACAATTTATTTTTTATCCCCACATTCGTCTTTTATCCAAAATCTGCTCACAGCTGATGAAATCATAATAAAACACACACACACACACACACACACACACACACACCTCTCTCTGTTGAGCGCCATGGTCGGAGGCTCCAGGTTTGGGTTTTCCATGGACTCCATCTGTGGGCTGGACAGGAAGTAGTAGAGCGTCCTGAGGGCGTCCGGAGCCCAGGATACCGACGTCTGATTGGCTGGGCGGGCGGGGCTGATGGACGGGCTCGAGCTGCGCAGACGCTGCATGTGGTGCATCGCTCGAGACACCAGATCACCTGCAGGGAGACGAGAAGCATCAGCATCACCTGGATCATCAGTTCAGTGTCGTCCTGGACTGAATCACACTGCTCTCATTAAAGGTGTAATTCATAAAATATGACAAGAATTCAGAGATAGATCGAAAAACACAGAGGGCAGCAAGTTCTATATCTGTTCTGTGTCGGCTGAAGTTAAGACACAAACAAAAAATCTCTTTTCATTGAACAGAAATCATCTGAATGTGACTGTGAGGGAGGAGAGTAAAAACAATGACCTGAGTATGTCTCGACCACGGTGCGTTTAAGTGCTTCCTGGTCACATGAACTTGTCATCAGACGTCCATAAACCAGCCTGAACGGCGACGCCACACACCTCCTTTATTTTCTCTCCGTAACGAGCGCTCAGGTAACGAGCTACGGTGGCCTGCGAGGTGTGAAGGTGCCCTTGTGTTCTGGATACAAGCCTCAGGTTGTTACATAACGAGGGGGAGCTGACAGCGTCTAACGAGCCGTCCCAGGAGCCCGACGCCGGTCACAGTTTAAACAAACACACACAAAACACAGGAGCCGACTGTGACACACACACACACACACACTTACTGAGCTCGGCGATGCTGCCCACACAGGTGGCCAGCAGAGCCTGCTCCAGCGTCCGCAGCTCCAGCTGGATGTAGGCGTCCTCCCTGCTCTCCACGGCGTCCTCGGGAACCTTCGTGTACGGGCTGACATGGGCCGGCAGCGACAGCTCACCTACACACACACACACACACACACACACACACACACACACGATGAGCTCCTTTGTGTCGACTCTGATCTTCTTCACAATGAAACGGCGTCAGTGAGGACAAAGACACTGAAGCCTCCTGCAGCAGAGACACATCCAGCTGGAAACACCTCACTGCAATCATGTGGGAAGAAACACCATCATCATCATCATCATCATCTGAGCCTCAGTGGAGGAACCACCGACAGCTTTGTAACTCTGCCGTCTCTTTTCTCTTTGTCAGCTTGATGAAACTTTCTTTGGACATTTTTCTTAAATCACCAAATAAAAAAACATTTCTGTTCTTTGAAACAACACAAAGATGCACTGAGCACTTTCAGATGCAGATATGATGACAGGATCATTATGTGACTGAGTGTGCAGGAAGAATATTTCAGACAGGGTCTTAAAATTGATCCAGTATCTCAACGACTGTTGAGTTGAAATTCTGGGTCTCTTCACGGGGACCAGAGGACGATCCTGAATCCTGTTTTAGTGAGCTTCTCTGCACCACTGTCCCCCTGAGTCCAGTCATCCTCTCCTCCCTCCATGCTGATGGAAAGTCAGGTGAAGTTTCTGGAGCTTCACACTCTGGACGTGCAGTCGGGGTCAGGCTAACACTTTTAGCTCAGCAGCTACAGTGAAGACTTCAGCTTAAAGGATGTAAATATCGTCTTTTAGAATCAGTTTGGGAGCTCGGAGGCTTCTGGAGACTTGGATCATACCAAACGAGCTGAACGGAGACATTTGATGTTGTTTTTTATGTTTTAAACTCAGACTCATTTACACATGTGAAGCCTTTATCCACAGAGTCAGTGTTCATTATGAGGACAAACACCATCAGATGAAGTGAGGATTCATCTGGAGGTAACATCATCCCAGACATCAGACGATTAACGTAGGAACAGCAACAGGAAGTAAACTGAACCGACGAGCTTCAACTGGACTGTTTTTCCTTTACATTTGTGAAACCAAGTGTAAATGTGTTTTTCAAAAAGAATTCTCGTGATTTTATTTTCATCTGTGGAACTGAGTGAAACTGTGTTAAAAAAAGAAAAAAAGAATTCTCAAGATTTATTTGGTGTGGAACCGAGTAAAAAATTTATTTTTCTCCACAGAAAAAAAAAAAAATTCATGAAAATTTATCTTTTTTGTGTGTAACTGAGTGGGAAAAAAAGCGTTCTGAAAAAAATAAAAATAAATTAAAAATTTGATTTTTTTTTTCCCCATGGATTTATGGAACCAAGTTATTTTTTTTTTTTAAAGAATTCTCATGATTTTTGTTTTCATGTGTGAAACCGAGTAAAATCATTTTTATGCTGTTTGTGGAACCAAATGATTTTTTTTTTTTTTAAGACCCAAAAATCATGAGAATTTGTTGTTTTTTTTAGTGTGTGGAACCGTGTGCCATCTTTTTTTTCTCCATTTGTAGAACCGAGTGAAAATGTATTTTTCTCCACAGAAAAAAAAAAATTCATTTCCTGAGATTTTTTTTTGTGTGTGTGTGGAACCGAGTGAAAATGTGTTTTTCAAAAAAGGACAATAAAATAAAATAATTTTTTCATGTGAGGAACCTAGTGAAAAAATGTATTTTTCTCCACAGAAAAAAAGAAAGTGAGAATTTCTTCTTTTTTTGTGGAACCGAATAAAAAAATGTGTTTTCAAAAAAATAAATAAATAAAAAATGTGAAAAATTATCATGAATTTCATTTTCCCATGATTTTTTTTTTTTTTTTAATCTGTGGAGAAAAATAACTTTTCCCACAATTAAAAATGTGTTTTTCACTTAAAAGAAAGATCATGAGCATTTTTTTTCTCATGTGTGGAACCAAGTGAAGTCTTTTTTTTTTCTCTCCATTTGTTGGAGCAGATTTCTGTCTTCATCATGGTTCAGACAGGAGAAGAGAAGTTACCTCCTTCCACCTTCACTGGCAGAACAACAAGCTTCACAATGAGTCCAAACAGTCTGCTGTGGAGGACCTCGACCGGCCTCCGCCTCCCTCCTGGTGTTAAACACAGACTGATTGAACAGATTCATCACTCTGACCTGAAACACACCTCGGCTCTCTGAAAGTGGCGTTTTGTCCGACCAAAGAGGCGAGCGTGGCAGATAATTGGTGCAGATTGACCCGCTGTGTTTACAGACAGAGCGAACAGGCATCTATTCATGATACACAACAGGAGACCAGTCTGAACACACACACACACACACACACACACACACACACACACCTCAGCTCCGTGTTAACACTGCCCTGTTCACGTCCAGAATCAGAGTGATTAAGTCATTTCCTTCGACTCTCTGCTCGAGTGTACGTGTGGCTGAATAAAAACAGAACGACCCCCGAGTCTGCAACCTCATCCTCATCCTCTGTGTGTGTGTGTGTGTGTGTGTGTGTGTGTGTGTGTGTGTGTGTGTGTGTGTGTGTGTGTGTGTGTGTGTGTGTGTGTGTGTGTCCCAGATGAAAACAGAGGCTCAGTCACTGTGCCTGAAAACAACAGCTCTTTTCTGCTGCGCCGTATAAAGCTGCAAGTGTTTGGCTCGGACAACAGAACCACAGAGAGCAAAGGTGTGTGTGTGTGTGTGTGTGTGTGTGTGTGTGTTGGAGGTCAGGACCACCTCAGCAGAGTCTAAGCTGAGTACAAGAGAGCAAACAGAGTCCTGATCCAGATCCAAACTGACATCTTGTTCGTAAACGGAGCGTCAGACGACAGCAGAGCTCAGATCAGTTTCTCGTCTCGTCGACGAGTAAACACGTTGCCGATTCATAATTCATCTGAACCCATCTCAGAACCTCTGACTCGCCAGAACAATCAGCCAATCAAAGCTAAGCAGGAAGGACATCAGACTGAGAGCAAACTAGCTTCATCCATGTCAACCAGTAAAAGCAAAATCAGGGATGAGTTACGTTTTACGTCACGTTTCACGTCATGTGGCAGAAACAGCTGTAACAGAAGAGAAAACAACAACAGACCGCGTCCCAAATTCCTTCCTGTGTTTACGCGCCACCACCAGATGATGTCGTTGCGTCTGGGTCGAGGTGATACAGACCCGTATCAGCTGCAGAATCAATTGACCCGGGTGGAAATGCAGAGTTTACACATTCCCACTGCACACAACAGCCAGTCGCAGCAGGTTAAATGGGACTTTTGACCAAAAAGTCCAAGTTATTTGCTCCTCGCAGCTGCTGTGTCGACAGAAAATCATGCAGAGGTCGGGACAAACATCTGCATCCTCCAGGCCATCTATCTATCTATCCATCTATGAAAATGACAATAAAAACACTCGTTCAAACATGAAGCAGGATCTCAAAAGGCTCAAAAACACAAAGACAGCGATGGGATCTGAACCTCCACATCTCTCCCTGCACTTCCAGTCGTGCTGACGTGAATAAACTCTTCACTCAGCTCAGTCGTGTCAAACACGCAGGCAGAATTGGCGGGAAGACTTTGTTTTGGTAGCGTAATCTGGTATAAACCCGCGGGCGCTGCGTCTGGAGCCGGCGTGGACACAAGGCTTTACAGCTGTGAACACGGAGCCAGAGGTCAGCGGCGCCGAGCAGAGCCGATCCACACGGGCCTCCGGAGAGACACCGCGGCGTCTGGTGTTTCATTAAAGAGGCGTGTAAAGTCATCAGCCTCTGATTAATCATTCAGCAGGAGAGGCTGGTTCTGTCCGTTCATCTCTGAGTGTATCAGCAGGAGGAAACGCTGCAGCCGGGCCTGAAACCCTCCAGAACAGAACCTGCGTCTGTTTTATAGTTTAACACAAAGGCCACATGGAGACGACATTATGAGGTTTGGATTTCTCTCTGCTCCGTCTCTGTAACCGGACTCGGTATCAGCTGCTTCTCTTCATCCTGACAAACTAACGTCTGTAGATGTGAATCAAGCTTCGTTTAAACCTCACAAACTCATCATTCCTTATTTTTAACTCTTCTGGCCTCCAATCAACCAACAGGCTCGTCATTACAGTTACAGTACGGCACAATAACCATCTCACAACCTTTAGTATAACTTTACAAAGTCCTGACAGACATGAGAGTTCATATAAACTTGAAAAATCTATATTTCTAATGCCAGAATTCAACACAGCAGACAAGCAAATCAATTATCTATCCTGTGGTGAATCTGATAAAACTGTGAGCTGAGAATCAGGACAACCAACAAAACCCAAAAACAGTTATAACTGATCAATCACAATAAAATTCTGGGGGGAAAAAAAGAATAATAATCACATGTTGACTCCTCAAACTGGTCCGATCGATGACTCAAGTCAGCAGGAGTGTCACCTGCAGACATCCTGATGACTGAGAGTCATTTATCAAGGAAACATCTGAAGAGATGAAACTATTAAGAAATAACTGATCAAACCAGCTCTTCTGATAAGTCGGTGGCAGTTAAACCGCTGATACATCCTTTAAAAACGTATCGTATCACATTTATGGCCCGACTCTCATGTCCGGAGGTCGAGGAGACGGTGGAGCTACAGGTGAGATCACAACGTCTGTAATCGTGACACCTGTGGAGATTTTTAAGAGAACCTCGGGATGATTTCCAGCTCAGTTTAAAGCAACAACGACAAGTTTTTAGAGCCAAAACATGATCGACCATGAACTCAACACTGTCACTGCAGAAAGGAAAAGACAGAAAAGACAGAAACTTAAAGCTGGAACACATCGACGGTCTGCAGAAATCTACACAACAAACTTTTACTCTGGGTCGTTTTTCGGAAAAATGTCAAACTGCTGCTGCTTTGACATTAAATGAAGTTTCTTTGGGTTTCAGACTGTCGGTCGGACAGAAGAAGCGACCTGAAGACGTCAGTTTGGTTCTGAGTGACTCTCATTTTTAGACATTTTATAGCCTAAATGATTAATCTGCTTTTTCCTCATTTTTATGTCCCTGTAACTTTAACATCTCGAGGCTCTGAACTGTTCGTCGGATGAAACAAACAGCTTGAAGACGTAACAATGAGTCCACTGTTCTGACTGTTTAACATGTTAAAGTCATTAGATGTTTCTTTCTTTCTTTCTCTCCGAGGCCTGATCGGACGCAGTGACGATGTGAATCTGCTCCCTGATCTCTGGATGATGATGATGATGATGACGTTACAAGCTGTGCTGTTGGATCCTCTCAGCTCACAGGGAAGCTTCCTCTCACGTTTCACTGCTGGGATTTACTTTTATCATCTCGTCAGGCAGAACAGTTTGGTCCTCGAACAATGTCTGAGTCGTGTCTGTGTGTGTTGTTGGAGTGTTCTGACGGGCCGCCGGGTCGCCGGGTCGCCTCTCCAGCAGCTGTTTGTTCAGACGACGGCGGACCTCGTGGCTCGCAGCCTGAGCGGGAATCAGAGCTCCTTTGTGTCGCCGGTGTCGGGTCAGAGGCTAACAACACTCACTCATTTACTCGACCCGCTTCTTCCTGTTCGCTCTCATGGGAGACGGTTTGGAGCTCATATCCCAGCATGCAAGTGGGCAGGAGGCAGAGAAACACGGAGCCTTTCAGGAGGAGGGGGGAGGTCGTGTTTAGCTTTTATTTATGACCATGGTTTTTGAAAACACACACACACACACACACACACACACACGTTATCGCAGCATCTGACCGCAGACGTTTATCAGAGATGATTTTCTACTTCCGGATCCGTTTTGACCCAAACTGCCTGTTTCCTGTCTGAGGGGGTTTTCCCGTCACACTGCCGGTAAACTTCTTCGCCTGCTGTTAATTATCTTTTATTATTATTATCTCGTCGACCCTCTGACCCTCTGCTCTGTAATACCACCCAGCTTTAAAGGGACAGTTCACCCCAAAACTGTAACCTCAGTCCTCCTCTCCTCCCTCCTGGTGATATAAGAACAGTTCTGGAGCTTCACAGTAAAACAGAGTTGCAGCATTCTGCTAAACAGCTGAAGTTAGGGAAGCACCGATTGTGAAATTCTGGGCCGATGCCGATACCGATGTTTAAAATAACAACTTGGCCGATGTTTTTTCTTTTTGTTATTTATTCCGTCTTTGGTGCCACAGAAACATTACTGAACTATTTTAAAAGTCTTTCAGCTCTTCATCATCCTATTATTTATTGAGCACAAATTCAATTAGACAAATTTATGAAACAAAAACAACCTTTAATGTCAATGTTTAATTTTAGTTGACATTTAAGTTAACATAGCATAGTTTTATCTTCCCCCCACAAAAAAGGAAAAAATAAAGTTTCCTCCCGAGCACAGCGATGGCCGATGGCAGTTAACAAGCCGAACATCGGCCCATGCCAATGTTCGGCCGATGCATCGGTGCATCCCTAGCTGAAGCAGCTGGAGACCTGATTTAAAACATCAGATGTCTCCATACAGCTCGTCTGCTGTGATCACAGTCTGCAGGAGAGAACTGACATCACTAACTGATCTGAAAGTTTTTTTGTTTTTTTTTTACTTCTTTTTAAGATGAAATCTTCACTGTAGCTGCTGAGATAAAACATGATGTGGCTGCAGGAGCTCGACCGAACATCAGTTTGGGATCTCTGAGCTGCTTTCAGCTGTTTATTTACATTTTAAAATCAGTTCCAGCTACTTCAGCTGTTGAGGAGAATGATGAACACACTGTGACGTCAAGTGATGGATTAACTGTTTTAACAAGTTCATAAAGTTTTTGTTTCTCAGAAGAAAAAACCCTAAAACCCCAGATCACATGTAGGCCTCTTCAAAACACACGTGTCCTTCTGGGTGATGGACAGTGATTGTTTTCACTGGTGAACACGTGACACACACACACACACACACACACACACACACACACCTCCTGTGTGAAGATGCATATTTTAAAAGCCTAAAATATCACATCTGAAATCCAACTTTGAAATCAGAAAAATGTGGTTGAATGTTTTTTTATCTGCATTTTGATACGAGACATTTAACTTTAAGTTGTTTAATCGTCTCTGTTTCTTCTAAAATGTTAAGAAAATCAAACCTTTGCAGTTTCTGAGAACCTGAAGACAAAGTCTGAGAAACATTTAAAACAAAATGATGTTCAGATTAAAATGAGCTCAACCTCACATGAAGCTGGAAACACTTCCTGATCGATTATCATTCTATCTGTTTCTCTTTCTTTTTAATGCATTTGATTATATTAAGAAGTAATAAGAAGCTGAACTCACCGTTAGCGTTCCTGCCGCACATCAGGTGCTCGTACACCTGCGTCAGCCCCCACAGCTCCGCGTCGCTGTTCACGGCTCCGTCCAGCAGCTCCGCGGTCACCGCGCCGCCGCGCTCCTCCGCCTCCCTCCCGGCCCGCCGCGCCGCCTGCAGCGCCCGTCCGGTCACCTCCTCCATCAGACTCTCCACGCAGGCTGCCAGGCACACGGCGGCGTACTCGTGCACGCGCACCGACACGCGTGTTTCCACCATCCACCTGAAGAAGCGGCCCACGCACAGGGTCAGCCCGCAGCGCGCGGACTTGCTCCGCTGGCGCGCGGCGTCCCCGGAGCTCATGCAGTGCAGGGACACGGCCCTCACCGCGGAGGACACGCACCTGTCGGCCAGACCCCAGCTCAGCACGAGCCGCACCGCGCTCTGCACCTCCAGGCGCGTGCACCGCCGGTGGAGCTCGCTCAGCCGCTGCGCCTCCCGGGAGATCCGCACCAGCGCCCTGCGGAGCAGCGCGGACAGCCGGCGGACAGCCTCCGCGGTGAACGACGCGTCCGAGCCGGCGACGCGACGCACGACCTCCCGCAGCTCCTGCTCGCTCCAGGGGTACTCCTCCAGCTCGGGCAGGCAGGGGCACCTGGACAGGGTGTCCGCCGCGTCCTCCGGCAGCGAGCTCACCGTGTCCCAGCTGCCGTTCCTGCTGTACAGAGAGCCGGCCTGCTGCCACCAGCTGCCCCGCTGAGGAGTGCTCGTGTGCGGCACAGACTGCCCCGACCTGCCGGAGGAGGACAGGCTGAGGGACGGGCAGGGGTCCCCGGGCACGTAGCCCGAGTCCAGGCTGAGGTCCTCCAGGGTTTTCACCAGAACGCTGCCGGACATGATGAGGAGGTTCCACCGCTCTGCTCACTTTACGCACAGTGAAGATCAGATGGAAAGTTTCCCATCAACTCAAACTTTGAGGATAAAACTCAGAGTTTAACTTCCTGTCAGACAGCTGCGCGAGACTGACCTGCTGGGACACAGCTCACCAAAATAAGAGCAGGATGAAACGCGTTTTACGCACGCAGACCAATCAGATCCAGAGTCGGGTCAGAACACAGGTGGGGATCTTACCGCCCTGCAGCGCCTCCACGTGGCCACAATACGAATAACATTAATTTGAAAAAACTGTAAATGAAGAGCTGCTGACAAACAGCAGAGGAGCCTTTACTCTTATTACAGGGTTTATACAGAAATTCTTAAGTTGAATTTAGTGTCTTTTTTACTACCTTCACAATATTTTTTACTACCAGCACGACTTCAAGCTGCAACTGTAGCAGCGTAAAGTGACGAGTAAAGTAATGAAATATCATTCAACCAAATTTCTAAGTGTTTCAATTAGGGCCTTGAAAAAAGAGGAAGAAACTAGATAATAATAAAGTGCAATTTTACACTGTAATAACAACATGTAATGAGGTAATTATACTTCCACACTGGACACAACAACTGGCCAACACACAGAGAGAGAGAAAACAGGTCAGGGGTGAAACAGGTGAGAAGGATATTATCCCTCTAGGGGGTCCATGCTCCCCCGTAAGAAAATTTTGAATATTCTATATTTTAAAGCATCAGTCTGATGCATTTTGAGATGCATTTTTTGCCAACCTGTGGAGAGCTGGAGAAACTTAACTTCAGCCATGAGTCAAAAATATTATGGCCTCCTTACTAAGTATTTTGCAAGACATTTCATGCCAGCCTGTCACTGGGTCTAACATTTACAGCATATGAGGCACAATGTGGTAAGGGCTTAATGCAAATGGCTTAATGCATATAGGGATGCAGACCACCATCAGAAGCTGAAAGCACTGCTGGCCTCTGCGATTTTACCTGACTGAATTTGGTGAGTGATGGTTTCAATCATTTTAATATTTTCTGGTATATCCAAGTTACCCAGGAGCTCTGTTGACAGAGGCTTAGCTAACGTTAGCTACAGCTTGATGAACTGAGTCATTGAACGCAGCAGGAGAGAACGCAACGTTAGACAGCTAGCACTAAAGCTCCGGTGGAAAATGATTAGCACTAGCTAACGCTACCGTTAACGTTAGCCTAAAATTAGCTACACATCGTTACTAAAGGTAGATGCTAGCATAACGGTAGCTAATGTTAGGCTAACGTTAACGGTAGCGTTAGCTAGTGCTAATTCCATATTTTAGAAACAAATCGTTACTAAACTTTAGTAACGATATCTAGCTAATCTTAGGCTAACGTTAACGGTAGCGTTAGCTAGTGCTAATCATTTTCCACCGGAGCTTTAGTGAGAGGGTCTCTTAGCGGCAGTGACTGAGGTCCGAAAATTTGCATTTGCCCATGATAATGTCTTCTCAAATGACTTACAACTACAGCGAACTCGCGAAGAGGTTTTGCAGCTAGCTAGCCATGTCAGCGCATGCGCGAAGTTTGTCGCGAGCACGAGTCCTACTCGCAACATAAAAATAAATCCACGCAAGTTTTAGTAATTTAAGGAGATAGGCCTGCACGTAAGTAAAAAACTCATAGGCCAAGTTGGATGGCGGTTCGAAAATTTACTACCTCGTCAGATGACTTTTTACTACTTTTTACTGGCCTTAATTTGGGCTAATTTCATTTACTACCTTTTACAACCCCGCGGACACCCTGTATTATTTATTCTCTGGTGAGACTTCTGGTTATGATTTTCAAAACAAAACCCTTAAAGGGTGTTTATATATTTCTGTTTTATTTTGTTTGATTGACACTATATATTGTACCATGTTTGATAGTATATGACAATAAAAGTTGATTTTATTTGAGCAATCTGTTTAATTTAACCACAAAGATTTGAATTTGGATTTCAAAGAGAGCTGTGATCTTTGACAAGACATTCCTTCCAGATCCAGTGACGTCAGTTTCACCTGGTGTCACTGGGTCACATGACCTGGAAGCTAATGAAAGAAATGACTGAATAAAAATGTTTTTCAGACCAGTCTGGTCACCACGGACATTTCTGAAGTTACATTCTGCATATTTCACAGGATATATCATGTTCATAGTACGTGTTTCTTACGTTTCAACATTTGTAAATGTGACACTGCTGGATATCTTTAAGGAGAACTCCAGATGTGGATATATTTGAGGGGGAGTTGAGCGATCTGCAGCCGGTTTGTGGTCTATAACAGTGTTTGTGGCCATTTCTAATAGCTGGATTAATAAACGTAGACTATTCCCAAAGTGTCATAAAACCACATTTCTCAAATTTTAAGCCTTTATTTTATTTTAATTCCCTTTATTCTCTGGCTGGTTTGGCCACCTTGACTCCATCCACCATTTCAAAGTCCTGTTTCAGTGTTTTTCAAACCTGGTCCTCCGAAACACCTGAATCAAACATCAGACTTCAGCAGAGCTCGATGACGAGCAGATCCTTTAAATCAGGTGTGTTGGAGCAGAGACGCACCTCAAACCTGCAGGTCAGGAGGCCTCGAGGACCAGGACTGAAAACACTGTGACTTTTCACAGTTTAGGAAGTTTACGAACTAAATGTGTTTCTGTAAACTCATAAAATCAGACACCAACTTCCTCTCAGAGACAAAGGAAACACAGGAAACCAGAGAAGATTAAAGTTGTATTGTTTCAGCTTCAGGGTTTCATCACTTTTCTTTCATTATTTCAGTATACAACAAATCTTTGTTTTCCCTCCACACTCTCGCCGGAGGAGCTGAACGTTATCACACGACTACAGCTTCAGCTCGTTAAAGGTTCTGGAGGAAACTACCAGCAGATCGATCCGACTATGTGACACACAAATCCAAACATGTTCTGAGCGATGGCATTAGATAACGAGGCCGATCTGATTTGTTGTCATTCGGATGATTTTCTAAATGTCCAAAGCTCTTTTCTATCACATTCCTGCTCCTCTGGGCGACTTCTACAGAGAGACATGCTCGACCTAAAGCGACCACAAGGTGTCAGCCTTTCACTATCTCTAAGCACAGGGCTGAAGAAATGTTCTAACTCTTCCTACCTACAGGTTCTACAATACTGTACATTTCTAAACACGACATGAACAGAATCTAAATCCAGATCGTCCTCTGCAAGACTACAGAACAAACCGTTCGAGGAGCTCAACGGAAACACAGCAAATATTCCAGTTGTTGAACAGAAATGAGCACAAAGCGGTTGTTAGGTCTCAGAGAGGATAAAACAATAAATTACTGAGCTAGAAAACCACTTACGTAAAATGAGCTCAATAGGTTTCAATGTGTACAATCATAACAGTGAGCCAGCTCACCATGTCAGAGGTCTGGAGTTCAGTCCGACACCTGCAGGGTTTTGTCTTTCTGTCCACTTCCTCTGCTGCTGTTCAGGGTTTCACATCAACAACGTCCACAGAAGAACCGAAGCTGATCCAAATAAGGCATCGAGACATTAGTACAAAAAATAAAACCGTAACTCTGCTAGCAAACATTTTACAAAGGCTGACCGAGCAACGTGTTGTTCTCTGTTCCACGAAACGTTACAAAACTACAAAAGAAGTTTATCTTGTTGTAAAGGGTGATGCCTCGGACGTCTGCGTGTTTCAGTTCCATTCAGTTGATTTCCCAGGAAACAGTGTGGCTGTGATGTCGTGACCTGTGAGAGCCGGTTCCCTCAACATACGGGAAACAAGCACAGTTCATCAAAATGCAGATAACATGCCTCGTGCACGAACTGTGAAGCAGCGTGTAACTCAGCCGTAGACGTCGCTGTGTTCTGGTTTTATCCACATTTGTAATTTCTCTGCAATTGAAACCACATTTTGTAGTTTGCACTGGGGAGAATTTCACTTCTATACATTTGGGGAATTTGTGAGAAGTGGATTAAAAACAAAACAGCCAAATTTAAGTCCCTGGTTTGGGTCATTAGATCCTCAAACCTTAAACACAGAACCTGGTGTTCAGGACCATCGGCCTCACGTGGAAACGGGTTTAAAAATCTAAAAGGAGGAACTTTAAATGAACTTTTTAAGTTAACAAAATTAACACTGTGTCCTGAAACGGTTTAAAGCAATTATTGCTTCACACTGATAATCTGACCAGTCCAATCAGTCCAGAACCCTTCATGCCATCATCCAGTCACAGGTGAGGAGGCCACAGAGTCGTTTCAGGAAGTGTCTGTCGCCTGTGTTTCCTCTGAGGCTTCGCTCGAGTCCTGGTTCAGGTTCCTGTTGGTGGTCAGAGCCGAGGCCTGCTCCAGCAGCTGGACCAGGTACCGGTCCTCTGCCCTCTCAGACGCAGACAAGCTCTCAGACTGAGCGAGGCTCGAGACCGGTGAGGTCGCCTGGGCCACGGGCGCCGAGACGGTCCGCGGGACGTTGCAGGAGGACTGGTCGGTGATGACAGCTGAGCGAGTGGTCACGAAGGAGTCGTCTGTGGAGCTTGGATCTGCATCCTCCATCTCTGTCCCATCATCTGACGGTGGTGAGGGCCGATCTGCTGCCTGACCTGCTGGGGGCTGGTAAGGCGGAGGCCCCATCAGCGGGGAGCCGTCGGGCGTGAGCGGCGCCTGGCTGTGGATGATGACGGGGTCCGGGGAAGGCAGCGGGGCCTCGTCATCCTCCACAGTGTCCAGATCCCGGGGGTCCTTGGAGGGGCTCTGGTCCGGAGATATGGAGTCGGGCTGGTGGGAGATGATGTGGAGGCTCAGGCCCGCTCTGGGGAACCCGCTGGCCGAGGACGGCTTCCCTCTGCTGGGGCTCAGCGGCAGCTCCTGACCCAGAGGCTTCCGAGGCAACTCCTCCGGCTTCCCTGAGAGCAGAGCAGGTGCACAAAGGATGTTGAGAAGACAAAGCGCACAAAACTCAGCTCGGTCGGTACTCTGTGCAGCTGCGTACCTGGAGGAGGAAGGTCCAGCTTCATCTTCCTCAGCTCGGTCATGGCGGCCTGAAGCTGCTCGATGATCACGTCGTCGCTGTAGAAGAACGTCTGAGAGATCCGCTCCTGCAGGAACTCTCTGAGCTCCTCCAGAGACATCTTCAACAGACGCTCTGCACGTGCACACACACACACACACACACATTTAATAAATAAACATGTCTACATTGTTTGAAGTTATCAAAAAAGTAGATTTTGGACGGATGATGTTGGAATATTTGGTTCCTTCAGAACTTCCTTGATAAAAAATTTAACGTTACAAGACTGTGGATGTAAAAACTTAAAGTTCCCATGAAGTCTTACAATTCCAAAGAACTGGTCTTCTTCCTGGTTTGTTAGAGTTTCTAATTCCCTGTAAAACAACACACTCAACACTTTTGTCCCTGGACGTACACAAAGGTAAAGGCCGCAGCAGCAGAGAGTTTGTGGGGAAACCACCTCTCTGATCTCTGTTTGAAAACACAATTCATCACTTGACTCGTGACGCAGTCCAGCAGGCGTCTCATGGGAACTCTGAGCTAACCTGGCAGGAGTTTCATATTTACAGTACAAACATGAGACTTCTTTAAGAAGTCATAAAAAAGGCTTACCACTGTGACTAACGTTTGGCTGCTCCTCGACCTTTTACACTTTGGTCGACTTTCAGAAATAACAGCTGAGAATCATCCAGCACACTTGATTTCAGTCTATTATTAAAGGCCTGAAATAGATGATAAAACAATGTGTTTGTGAGCCTGATGTTGATGTTGCCATGGTGACTGTTTGTCTCCTTACTCTTGTGTATCTTCAGGATGGTGTAGGACATGGCGGTGAGCAGCCGGTCGCCCTCCAGGATGAAGATGTCCCACAGGCGAAGCGTCAGCGTGAACGGCGTCTGCAGGAACACGAACACATCAGGTCAGCGTATCGCCGCGAGCCAGTCGGGTTTGTTTATGCCGGCTGGCGGTTTGACATATCTGCCGTCCTCCCCCTGGCCGGAGTCAGGAGGTTTGTTTGGTTCTTTCCCAGACCTCAGAGGCCCGCGGGCCCCTCCGAGCCGAGCGACTCAGCGGGACGGAGAAGTGCTGACAGCGGCAGAATCCTGCCAGACCGGCACCACAGGATTGTGGGCACGCACGGAGGAGACTAATAGCAGTTTAGCTTAACAGCTCTTAATGCTCTCGTCTAATGCAAAGTCCCCGAGCTCGAATAACAGCAGCGCGGTTTAATGCTGAAATCATCTAAAATCATCTGTGAAAAGGAAATCTGACACATTCTCTGGTGATTCCTGGAAATAACTCTCTGTTGTGTTTTTTAAGGTTCCCAGAAGTCACGTGTCAGAACTGTGTCCAGCTGATAAAGGTTCTGTGGACAGAGATCGGTTCTGGACTGGACTGATAATGTTCATGGTTTGAGTTCTGGAGCTTCACAGTGAAACAGCAGCTCAGAGATCCAAACCTGATGTGAGGAGATGTTATTCACACCCTTTTTAAAGCTGAACTCTTCACTGCAGCTGCTGAGCTAAAAGTGTTGGGACGCACCCCATCTGAAGTGGATGCACGAGCTCGTCCTCACATTGAGGGTGTTAAAAACCTCCTTCCAGAGCCAGTAGTGACCATATTTGAACAAGAGGGTGGAGCTGGGGAGGATGTCCTGGTTGGACACGAGCTGGTGGCGGCTTCAGGGTTCCCACGCATCCTGGAAAACCTGGAAAATGATTGACCAATTTTCCAGTCATGGAAAACATACGGAAAATGAGAAAAAAGGACAAATGTCCTGGAAGCGGTTAAGTTTTCCTAGAATTTTTTTATTTATTATTTTCCAGGACTTTTCCAGGACATTAAAATCTCCTGGAAAAGTCCTGGAAAATAATTTCAGGGAAAGAGTGGGAACCCTGAAATAATTTTCCAGGAAAACTTAACCGCTTCCAGGACATTTGTCCTTTTTTCTCATTTTCCGTATGTTTTCCATGACTGGAAATTTGGTCAATCAATTTCCAGGTTTTCCAGGACGCGTGGGAACCCTGAAGCCGCCACCAGCTCGTGTCCAATCAGGACATCCTCCCCAGCTCCGCCCTCTTGTTCAAATATGGTCACTACTGGCTCTGGAAGACTTCAGATCCCAAATTGATTATTTCAGGGTTCCCACTCTTTCCCTGAAATTATTTTCCAGGACTTTTCCAGGAGATTTTAATGTCCTGGAAAAGTCCTGGAAAATAATAAATACAAAAAAAAATATTTTCCAGGAAAACTTAACCATTTCCAGGACATTTGTCATTTTTTTCATTTTCCATATGTTTTCCATGACTGGAAATTTGGTCAATCATTTTCCAGGTTTTCCAGGACGCGTGGGAACCCTGAGCGGCTCGTCAATCACAAGGTAGCCACGGCCGAAAGCATCCCCAACTTTAAGGTCTATTTTACTGTAAACAGGACCATAATTTACAAAATGAACATCAAGACTAAACTCATCAGGTATCAGCTCATTCTCTCATAAGCTTACATACAATCAGACTTGTTTTTGACACCAGTGGAGTCGCCCCCTGCTGGTTTAAAGCTCTGTCGATGTTCTGAACAGTCTGTGATCTAAAGCTCGTTATTCTTCCTGCTCTGGTTCATGAAGAGGAATGAGACCTTGATTTAAAATCTCCTGATCTTCAAGGAGAACTCATCAGGAGTGAGGTGTTCAGCTTCACCTCGTCTTATCTGAACACAGCAGGCGCTGAGCTGATGAGATGATCAGATTTCATTTTAATAGAGCTGTACTTTAATTATCGTTACCTTCAGATAAGACAGACCTGATGAGCTGCTTCTACTTTAAATGTGGTGACTTTATGTTACGACCTGGAGGTGAGACACAGACTGAGATGTTCGGTGGATGGACTCATGGATCGGCAGGTTTCTCACCCTGTCGATGAAACACTGGAGGAACCACTTGGTGCTGTAGATCCCTGCAGACATCTGCTCTCTGTCCTGCAGAGAGACGCAGAGAGAGAGAGAGTCAGCAGACAGAAAACTGCCAGCGAATCACATTAAATGTCACAAATCTGGATTCTCGCTGTGTCTTCGCCCTCGTTCTCTGTTACGACACACTTGTGTAACAGAGATCTCACCAGATGCTTCTTCAGTTTGGGGATGAGTTTGGAGATAATCTGATCATGATGGGCCTGGAATCGCTGGAGTTTTGGGAACCCGGGAACAAAAAATCCTGAAAGAAGAAGCAGAGAGGAGGGAGGCACTTTTTAATCCCTCTTAATACGAATCCAAATCTCTCGACGAGCAGCCTGTCGTCAGCTGCAACGCCCTGAGAGGAAACTGACTCCAACATGTGTTGTGTCATCGTTAACGTTCACATTCAGATCAGATCGCCGCGACGTCTCACCGTGCATGCCGTGTTTCTGATTGGTCAGCAGCTGCGACAGCGCCCAGAAGGCGTCCTCCTCGTTCATGTACATCAGCAGCAGGGCGGCGATCTGACTCATCCCCTGGCAGTAGCTCACCTCCTGCAGGCGAAAGGGACAAAATGAAGGACGGTCACATGACGGGTTTAACACAGCTGTGCTTCTTCACGCTCCTGACGGGCCTGGTGTGATCCGGCTGAGGACGAGTGACCGTCGGTTATCTCAGAGAAATAAAATGTGCAGAGCGAACATCACTGCTGGTCGTCAACAACAGAGGAGAGGCACTGTAGTAACCATGGAAACCCTGTGATGTATTTGTCCCTGCAGCAGCACGTAGCACAGGCTGATGCTAATGTTAGCAACACAGAGATTATTTAAAATAAAAACCTATTTAAAAGAAAGTTTGGCTCAGTATAGTATAGAAGTAGCCTATAGAATTGATTATTTGTACAGACAAAAGACAGTTTTGTTTTTTGCTGTAATATCTAAACAACGACAGGATGGATTGATATGAAATGTGGTTCAGATCTTCATGTTCATCATCAGGTTTTTAATGTTTCCAGTACTTTGGTTTATGACCACATATTTGCAAAACTTGCATCCAGTTCCAGATTTATTCAAATAATCAAGATAAAAACAATCATAATGAAAAAATGACGCAGGTTTACCTCAGTGATCCGAACAACAACAGCTAAACCTGATCGGGTCCAAAGCTCGGTACCGTTGTACTCAGAGCTCCAAATCTCGATCACCAACTGCACGGCTTACTGAGCTAACAAGCTAACGTTAGCAGTTAGCTGTTGCTCTTGTGATTTGCTGCCCTCCATTTGTTTTGAATTGATGGGCGACAAATTCTGACATATTGCACCTTTAACCCGTCGTTCTGTTTTGGAGGTGGACCAGAATGAAAACACTTGTTATATTTCTAACGAGTCGTTGTTCAGACTGTCGTTAACTAGCTGCATTAATGATGATGAAGGATGAGATGTGGGTGACTCAACACCTGCTGGAAAAAACTGTTAACTTAACCTTTTTTTATTAAAACCGTTGGATCTGAACCACAGTTTGAAGCAGGATTATTGACGTTGCCTGATGGTTTAACTTCTTGGCTCTCAGTTAAACATGTAAAATGATGGAAACCAGCTGTGGATCAGAACCGTGCTGTGATAATAAAGTTCTGCCTGCAGCTTCAGACCAGCGATCAGATCCATGAGAGAACTGTGTCGGCCGGCTTTAACTTTCATAACTGAACTAATCTAAATGTAAAAGCACACTGGCTGAACTGTGACGGCACAGAATGAACCGAAGCCTCGGCTCTGCTCAGGAGGAGGAAACTGCCATCGAGATTTTTATCACTCAAATTGAGTTAAAGTGGTATTTGAGCGTTTCATGTGATGAAGGAGCTGCAGCCACTTACTGTGTTGTAGACTGAATATGCAGAGAGGACGTGGAACAGAGACTGCTGCCTGAAGAGAGGAGAGGAAGAGAGGAGTTACACCACTGATAGAGACATCTGTCAGTGACACTGTTCACTACCTGTGCAGTGAATTATTACAGATAAACCTGAAACCTTTTAAACAGTTTGTCAAAGGAGAGAAGAAAAATACATCACACATGACGTCTGTGAGTTTAAAACATCGTTTAGGAAGTCATTTAAGTCACAAGTGTCGTAAAGATGAAGTGAAATCTCATCTTCTCGCTCAACACACGTCACCAACGCCAACATGGCCGTCACCCCGTCACAGAAAGAGAACTGAGAAGAGTTAGCTGGTAAACAGGAGCAGCTCTGCCAGGTTTAACTGTTAAACAGCTTTATAACACACTGCAGTATAAAAATGATCTTTTATAATGACAAACATCATCATACGAGTGATTTATGGGACAGTTCTCACTGAATCAAAAACACATTTGTCTCCAGAAGAGTGTGATGATACAGAACGATTTAATCGCCTCGACCTTTTTAAATAATGGAGCAGCCGAGATCACACGCTGATTAATCATCAATACTTGACGACCTGCTGATATTTCTCCCTGTAGAGATGCTACAGCTCACACCTGACTGTGACGCGTTTGTCCTTTTCTCTGATAAACTCAAAGTAACGGGAGTAAATCCGTCTCAAAAGTCCGACTGCAGCCGTTTCTGCATCCAGTCAACACAGAGACGTTGTTCTGGAAATTAAAAAGCATATTTTTTGGTGGTAACTTTGCATAAGAACTGTAATAATATTACAGAAATCCTTTTAGAAACATGTAATATTACTCTGTTTCTGCTTAAAGGAGTATATTACTGTAACAAGTTACTTTTGTAGTGTGTTAGCCTGAACACTGCTAACAGCTAACAGCTAACAGCTAACAGCAGTCGTGTTCTGAAAACCTCGAAAGAAAACAGTGAATAAGTGACGATGTCAGAAAGAGACTTCAGTTCAGGTCGTGCTGCTTCTGCAGGAGGTCTCGGTTTAACTGGACCGGACAGAGAAGATAAAACACAGAGAACAGAACGTGGAGAACGGAGAACACGGCCGTAGAACCCGACTCTCCTCCCGTACGTCACTACAGGAAGGTTCAGTTCTGACGGGCCTCTGAACTCATATTAAATACTGAAAGGTTCTGCTGCCCCAGACTTTCCACTGCCGCTCCTGAACAGGCCTGCGCTCCATTAAACTGTCAGTGACATCACTCTGTGACCGGATCAGGTTCCATGCAAACCCAGAACGCCGTCCAGAACGCGGCCTGAATACCTCTCCCACACTCGGCACAGGTTCACACCGAGGTCTCACAATCACAGCCTCCACCGCAGTTTGTGTTTCTAACCGGCACATGAAAACCTTCTGATTCTGAGCTGAATAACACGAGCGAGGGGAGAGAAGAAGAACGTGGACACCTGACCGGGTCGTGTTTCTGAACCTCCAGGAGAAGAATGTGAGTCCGAACGTTTGGCTCCGATGTAAATTAATGACAGATGGAGAGTTTGTCTGAGAAACTCACTTGACTCCGAAGCGATCCATGAACATGATGTGGTCTCTGAAGGTCCTGTTGATGTCCAGGTCGATCTGCTTGATCTCAGTCGAGTACCGTCGGGCCTGCTCCTTCATTTTCTGAGCAGGAGAGAGATTATCACCAGATTTCATTCAGACTTCAGAGGAAAGCAGTTTATAAAGTGTCGGCTGAAGAAGATGTTCAGTCGAGCAGGATGAACAATTTAAATCACTTTACTTTTGATAAATTCAACAATAAACTCGTCCACTACTGCTGCTTCTCTCTCAGTTCTTGATGCTCGAAGAACACAATCTGTATTTTCACCTCGTATTTCCCCTCGTTCTCCTTCTTGGACTTCTCCACGTCCAGCATCAGGGCCCAGGCCCGGCCTTTCAGCTGCAGGGGAATGCCCTTGTACACCCGCTTCACCATCTACACAGCAGCGGCGGCAGCAGAGATAAACAGTGGGTGAACACACAGCCAGAAGGTTTAGAGAGCTGATGCTGTGAAGCGTGAGTCACCGGAAAAGTTTGACCGCCCACGGTTCGCCTACGAGAATATTCACAGGAACAAAGCAAAAGTTTCTCACATGTGAAACTTATTCAGTGAACACAGAGCAGCAGGTACGAGCGTCGGACAAAGACACAGTGTTCAGGAGTCAGGAGGGATTTAAAGGATGTATTACCTGAACATATGTGACGTTATAATAAATAAATAAATAAATGCCATCATGGAATAAAAGTAAACTAAAAGAGACTAATTTCCTCCATCAACCAGGTTGTTTTCACCTGCTCAGCCCAGAACACGTCATTAACTTCTGGTGCCGATCAGATAAAAGATGGATCCACAAGTTTTATTTCTCACTTTCTTGAACATTGAACATGATGAAAGAAATCAGGCGTATTTCTGTGAGCGAGAACAATCTGATGAAAAATCTGGATCTGTCTGATTTCAAGATGTTTCATTTGAACGACTGATTGAAGGGAACTGTTGGTTTAATCAAGTTCGAAATAAACATAAATATCATAAAACATAAATACGTCCTATAAAAACTGAGCTGCTACAGTGAACTAAGGATGAAATCACATCTTTATATGTATTTTCCACAATGTATTCATGTGATTATTTATTTCCTAATCATTTATTTATTCATCATATTAAAGCTCCACATATTTCAGATCACTGTTAGCTGTTCCTGTGGTCGCTGAGCGCTCTGACGCTGGACTCGAACCAGATCTGTGAGCTGAAACAGACTGAAAACATCTCTGCAGAGTTGTTGCTACAAGCATCAACTCCACATCTCACACGGTGAAATAATAAAGGCGTTCACATGAGAAGTACGAGCAGAGCTCTACTGTGTCAGCGGTGGATGTTTCTGAGCGGAGGCTGGAGAGCTGCTCGGTGTGGGCGGTGGTTTTCCCCTCCAATTATCTTTAGTTGACTCATATTTTAGGGATTACGTGAAGCTCTGATCCAAGTTACTCCAGGATGAGTGAGCGAGTCCTGCAGGAATCCGTTTTATTCTGCGTGTCCTCACAGATACGAGCGTCGCTGCTCAAACAGAAAGCAGCGCCCACTTTACATACTCGTCAGTAATTATCTGAAATAATAATAATAATGTGTGTTGGATCCAGATCTGCTGTGTGTGTGTGGGCTGCTACTCACTCTGTCGCTGTTCTTGTATTTATCCCACTTCTTCACCATCTTCAGCCACTTCTCTGCTCGCTCGATCTCCAGCTGCTTCCGCTGTGGAGGAGACAGGAGCTGGTGAACATCCACACAACTGAAGACAGTCTGCACACCGTTAGCTCCAGAGCTTTCTGATCGTTTCCATCTTTACCTTTTCCTCGTGTGCAGTCGGGGCCGGCAGCTCGTCCTCGCTGGAGAACATAAATGAATAAAACAAACCATCAGGCTGAAAAAGTGACACCGACAGGAAACAAGCAAACAACACAAACAAGAAAAAGACTCACTGCATGAAGCCGAAGCGGTCGATGACTTTGTAGATACTGTAGTCGGCATCTTCCCAGGGGTCGATCTCCACCCCGCCCTGCCTGCCCTGGAGACACACACACACACACACACACACACACACACACACACACACACACACACACACACACACACACACACACACTTATTGATACAGATTCAAATTATCTAAAACATGTCAGTGTGTGTTACTGAACCCTTCACGCTAAAAGTCAAACTAAAATCTAAAATCAATCGTCTTTATTTGTGTGAGAGTAGATCACCTGAGAGCATGCAGCTGGCGGTTTAAAGCCTTGCTCAAGGGCACCTCAGCAGGGGTAATGACAGAGCGCTGAGCACAAGGCTTCACATGTACAGCTCACCAGAAAACAACATCGTACAAAGGGTAAAAAAGTAAGAGGCGACTTTATCCTCTGTATTTACAGGAGGCGATGACGAGAGACATGTTTGATGTAGAGTCACAGTTTCTCGTTAAGATTGTCAAATACCATTTAGTTTGAAGTAAAACTGCTCTGTGAACGACATCCTCTCACACAACAGGACATAAAACATGAACACCAACAGATAAAAGTTAGATAAAAGGTGAAAATCACAACAAGTGAAGTCGTGTCAGCTGCAGTTCTGTGAGGGAGTTAATATACAGGTTAATAACGGTTTCAGTTACGGGTTTTGATTAGCATCAGACGAGATGAAGTCTTTGTAATTACACAGTTTTACAATCAACTTCCTCGAGTGGAAGAATTCACTTTTAAAAATCAACAAACATACATGTGATTCGGCACAATTCAAGTTCCTCGCCTTTCACTACCGTCTACTGAAACAAGGTCCCATGAGCCATACTTTGAGCTAAGCATGCTAGCATGCTAACACGTGCACTGTTAGGGTAACGCTGATGTCAGTGTTAGCATGCTAACCCCAATAGCACACTTGTGTTGGTGTGAGTGACGTTGGAAAGACGTAGTACAGCGAGACGTTGGCATTATGTTGACGTCTTCCCAATCAGCAAACGTTCCTCACACTCCGTCTTTTCAACACAAGTTCTGTTTGTCTGTAAGACGTTTGTGTGCTGTCTGGGAATATCATCTTTTTATTAGCCTGTGTTGAATAGTTACAACAATGCTAAATAAGGAGAGCTTGTCATTATGGATCCCACTGCTGTTCTTGATTGGCTTGTCCTGATATTCTTTCCTTGACTTGAACCAATCTCACTCCTCACGCTTAAACCCAACACACAGAACCAATGAAGGGAACCAATCAGAGGCCCAGATGGGCGGGTCTCAGGAAGAAAATCAGTATTATCCATAAAAAGGCATTATTGGGATTTATCCTTTGGATATCATGAATTTCTGTTTTATTGCAATTCATCCAATAGTTGTCAAAACATCTGAGCCAGAGAATAGTTGTGGAGCGACCGACTGCCTGACGAGCTCCTTCTACACACTGTTGTGGCCAAACAGTCGCGCTAAACACATGACGCATGCTGCATGCACACACTGCAGAGCGTGACACATGCACGCAAACTCAAACCCTGTCAGAGTCCTTATATGGCCCAAACAGTGTGCACTCACAGGTTTCAACATTTAACAAGTCAAACTGTAGCAGCAGGTAACACCGACAGACAAACTGTCCAACATGTGCTCAGAATCTGCATCAAGCAGCACAAAGTTCAGCAGAGATGTTTGTATCATGGAAAATCCATTTCGGCTACAATCTGGTCCCAGTGTTGACATAACAGAGAGGGAACTAATCCTCCGACAGCCTACCGGAGAGGCTTCTCACTGCGCTCTGAATAACAACACCGCTGTGTGGTTGGCTGCACGTCTGGAAAGCAGCCAATCAGCCTCCTGCGCTCAGCGAGGGGAGCGAGGGTCAGATTGTGCACACGGAAACCGTTCGGCTTCTTCGCGGTCGAGTCGGCTCGCTGAGCTCCGGAGGCGCTGCGAGTGATGTCAGCGCCATGGAAGTGAGAGGACTAAAAATACTTCCTCACCGAGAGTGTGAGAGACACACACAGTGTTCCAGAACCAGATCAGAGACACACACAGTGTTCCAGAACCAGATCAGAGACACACACAGTGTTCCAGAACCAGATCAGAGACACACAGTGTTTCAGAACCAGATCAGAGACACACACAGTGTTCCAGAACCAGATCAGAGACACACACAGTGTTCCAGAACCAGATCAGAGACACACACAGTGTTTCAGAACCAGATCAGAGACACACACAGTGTATCAGAACCAGATCAGAGACACACACAGTGTTCCAGAACCAGATCAGAGACACACAGTGTTTCAGAACCAGATCAGAGACACACACAGTGTTACAGAACCAGATCAGAGACACACACAGTGTTCCAGAACCAGATCAGAGACACACACAGTGTTACAGAACCAGATCAGAGACACACACAGTGTTACAGAACCAGATCAGAGACACACACAGTGTTTCAGAACCAGATCAGAGACACACACAGTGTTACAGAACCAGATCAGAGACACACACAGTGATCCAGAACCAGATCAGAGACACACACAGTGTTCCAGAACCAGATCAGAGACACACACGGTGTTTCAGAACCAGATCAGAGACACACACAGTGTTACAGAACCAGATCAGAGACACACACAGTGTTTCAGAACCAGATCAGAGACACACACAGTGTTTCAGAACCAGATCAGAGACACACACAGTGTTACAGAACCAGATCAGAGACACACAGTGTTTCAGAACCAGATCAGAGACACACACAGTGTTTCAGAACCAGATTAGAGACAATTAGTACAATTTCGTACAGTTACAGGTGCAGCCACATCTCATGTCTCGTCTCAGCACATGAACTCATCTACAGCAGCCACGTGGCAAGACGTCGCTAAGAGTGACGAAGGAATGAATCCTAAAACCCAGAACTGAGTTATCACTCGTCTGAAAGTCTGAGTTTCAGGTCCGATAGGCTGATACTGTATATTTGGGTCAGGCTCTGATGAAAGACACATTTCACTGTGGTAAAATGCCTTTTTACAACAGCTTGAGTCAAATAAAGCATTCTGAGTTCAGAGGACACTCGCAATGAATCCAAGAAAAGCTCAAGACCAGAGCAAAAGATCCAACATCAACACATGAGGTCATCATTCACTGCTTTTGTTTTTAAGCCACGACACTCCGTCATTAAAATGTACTGAAGACAGCGTTCCTTTAATTAATCTGTTCGACGTGAGGTGATTTACAGCGTCGACACTGTATCTGCAGGCTTGTTTCTACAGAATAAGATCCAGAGAGCAGGATGAGCTGGAGGAAGGTGAGCTCCGTCTCTCTGCTGAAACCAGCGTGAAAGACATAAACCTTCATGTATCTGTGGAACAAACAGCTGATCTTCCTCCAGCCCTGTTCCTCCTCTCTGCTGTAAACCGGCATCCCGACACAGAAATCATAACGACCGGGACTCCAGCCAGCCCCCGGAGGTCGGTGTCAAGTCAATCGCTGCACAGTGTGTCACAGCTGTTGCTATGGCTAGACAGAGCAAACCCTCCACCACCACCCCCACCATCACCCCCACCCCTCTGCTCCGAGCTGCGGAGCTAAATTTAACCTCATCTCCATCCCCCCCCGTTCAACTCTGCATCAGCACTTTCACCGCTCGAGCATCCGGTGAAGTGGCTCGTTGTTCGGCCTCGAGAAGCTTTCACGCTCGTCACGGCTTCTGTCCTGAAACGTGACGACATCTGTTTCTGTCGTTATAACCTGATGCTGCTCAGCAGATTCTAGACAAAACATCTGGGAATCATCCCAACGCACAGCTTGATCTCTCATCACGGTTTGATTTAAAGGTCACAACTTGATTATCAATCAAAGTAAGTTTCTCAGCACTGACGGCTCTGACGCTGTTAAACTATCACCTCTGGATCTGTAACGATCAGCGGATCATCACAGCTTGACTTTATCCTGGTGGCTTTTTGCAGGATCGAATTGGACGAGTTCAAATAATATCCACCAAAAATAAAAATGGCAGAGTTCAATAGAAAATACCAGCCTTCAGTGATTCAACAATAAACAAAAAAATAGAAATTCAGTTTGTTACAAAGTTCAGTTTCTCAAATCTGTCCAGAATGAACCCTCTTCACAAGCAAATCAATAAAGCCAACATGTCCTCCGGTACCAGTCAGCAAGGAATTTCTACTTCACACTCTGCAGGTTGGTTTCTGAGGACCTCACTACGCGTTGATATGAAAACAGTGACGACCACATGATCTCATGGGGAAGCAGACATAAACAGAACTGAGATTAGCGTGGTGCTTTAGAAAGAAAAAGAAAAAGCAGGAGGTTTAACGAGTCTGGACGAGAGCGGAGACGCCGTCAACATGGTTTCATGTTCTGAGATTTGAAGTTACCGTTGACGGTAGCATGTTAGCTAACGTTAGCCTCAAGGGCTAGCATGTTTAGCGTTGCTTGGCGGCACCGTCAGCTGCTCCAGGATGCCTCTCTCTCATTCGGTTGTTGTGGGCCAGCTCGGACAGTACCGATGTAATCATCCAGATCTTAAATATCAAACATGTCTGATGTTATCGGGTCGGCCCTGATGAGTCTGTGAGCCGTTCAGGACTTCAGACTGGACCTGTAAACCTCTCACATCACCAGATCACCTGAGCCCAGCAGCACGTTTTCACCGGCTCAAGACTCAAACTGTGAACAGAGGCAGATTTCCTCGTCTGCAGTTAGTTTGAAGTTCTGTCAGTTTAAATATTTTCATGCCAGGTTTTAAATGTTAGTTTTCATATATCTGGTCATCATTCTCCAATCACATGAAACCACACGCTCAAACGTATTATTACACAACGTGTTATTAATGCTCTGCGGCAGCATACTCCCACACACACACACACACACACACACACACAGTGTGTAAAGTCCTCCACACATGCAGAGATGCACACAAAACACACAACACACGTTTGTGTTCACACTCTCGTCCTCCTCAGCGTGTCTGTTGGTTTCTTTAACCACAGAATCAACCACGTGTGAATTCTCCATCCTACAGGAAACCACACAACACAGGAGAGACGTAACTACACACAAATCATCCTGCAGAACTGATGATGATGATGATGATGAACGTTTTCACACAGGACAACTGGAGCAGGGAGGATGATCAGACGTTTCACACCTTGATACCGGATCAATGTTTGTACAGAAGGAATCAGAAAGGAAAACCACAAACTCACCGTCGCATATTTCAAGATGATGTCAGCACGTTCCTCTGCTATTAGAGTCTCAATGTCTTTCTTCATGTCAATATCTGTGGAAAGAGTAGAATAAAGAACTGTGTGAGCTGGAGAACAACAACAACAGCTCAAGATGAGTCAGAAGAAAAACGAGCACAGCTGATTGATGTGGGCGCCGTTGGCATCATCCGAACCGACGGGATGAGCTGGCAGGGCCGAGAATCTGAAGCACATCTCTGTTTGTAATGACTTCATCGCTCACACGGCGCTCAGCTGTTGGTTACAGGATGTGTTCTAACATTTACTTAAAATGCAGAAGAGAAACGTGATTTAAAGGAACAGGTGACGTCTCGTAGTACGCAGAACATTTCTGGAGCTTCACAGCGAAACACGTTGAAGCAGTCGACTAAACAACTGAGGTCACTGGGACATTTTTAAATTAGCTGTTAGCACTTCCTGTTGTTGGCTGTCACTGGATTAGTTTAGTAAGAGTGGAGAAAAAACAGCCAAAGCAACATCAGACGGCTCCGTACAGCTCGTCTGCTGTGATCCGAGTCTCTGGATGCACCGAGATCTTAAACTGATTTGAAAAGACGTTGACGACTTTGAAAAGTCTCCAGCTGCTTCAGCTGTTTCACTGTGACGCTCCAGAACTGTTCTGTGGACGACGACACTGAGGAGATAAAGACTGGATTTATATTTTCTGGTGAACTGTTAAAAAAAAAAGATAAAACAAAACATTAATTCTTCCAACAAAATCTCTGATTGATTAGTTTGGTCTCCACGAGGTCGAACATCAGAGCTTTTTGGAGATTTGAGACGTGGTCATGGAGCCAGATCTCCAGAACTGGGTCATGAGTGGGCAGAGTTCTGCAGCCAGAGATGGGTAACATGAGAGCGCTGGACTGAGCCTGCAGCAGGCGGCTGTAATATAAACCTCCTGGGAACGATCGACATGACAGCGTTCATGTGACTGAAGCCTCCACCACCTCCACCACCTCCAACCAGCCTGCTGCATGACACCTGGAACACCAACAGGTCCAACAGATCCTCGTGTTGTGAGTCACTCTTCTGGTTAACGATTACAAAACTAATCCCACAATTCACAGAGGCATTAATCTGTTTCATACAGACGACCAATATAACGCAGCACAGTTCACATTATGTTCATGATATCAAAACAAGGATCGAGGCCACTTTTGTCTCCTTGTCCCCCAGCGGGAGCCGGAGGTGCTAAATCGTCCCCAAACAAAGCAAAGAGGGTTTAAATCCCTCATCTACGGCAGGACCCGGGGTGATAATCCGGACACGCAACAGGACACGCAAAACCATCTGGATTAGGAATATCTGCAAAGCGGGATTATGCAATGAAAGCCTGTTATTCCCAAAGCAGGAACAAAGAGGGAACAAAGAGCTCTGAGGACTAAAGACGAGCGACGGCTTCACTTTGTTCTGGATCCAGAATCATGAAAGCACAGCAGTGAGGTCACATAACCACAGAGATGGTTCCTCCTACGATCCAAAACAAACTGAAGCCAGGAGTCATTGATCAGGCATCAAACTGATCATCAAACCTCAGCTGAGAATCAAAGAGTCGGACTGTGATAACAAGGATCCTACATGCTGTCAGCCACGATCTCTGTCCCACTGAACGATATCAGCCGGGAGGTTTGACAGAACGTGAAACCAGACACGTCATCAGTTTCAACATATTTTACATTTCGATGGTATTTTGTTTAATCGTGCAGCTGCAGAGAGAACGAGACATAAAAGGCCAAATGTGCAGAGTGAGTAAGAGGTTTGCTCTCAGCAGCAGCATTAAGCTAGCTCTCCAGTCTGTTCTGCTTTACTTCATGTCATTGGAAACGTAACGTATGTTTGGCTGTTGAAGCTTTAAGACAGCAGTCAGTGGACGTCCTTCACGGTGAGATCCAGGAGGAACCGTTTCTGACCGATGAACAAAGATGGAATCACGTTCCTCTCCTGACTCTCAGCTCTCATCTGGGACGGCTCGTGTTAAAAGGGGCCAGTTCATCGTGTTGTGTCCCAGTTTGTGCGTCTGAATGTGGGTTAACCTGGCTGAATAATTCAGGCAGGTGGAGGACGGACGTCTGGTAGACGGTCAGTGACACAGATAACGTGAGGACGGTGGTGGAGCTTCAGTCTGATGCTGGGAGCCAAATATCATCTGTTATATGATTATATTCATTATTGATTAAAGTCTTCGGGTGTCTTGTTTGTCCGGCCAACAGTTTAAACCCACAAATATATATATTCTCTGAAAAACAGAGACTGATGTCGCTGGTTTTCTAGTGAAACGACTTTAAATCTTTAACTGTCAAAGTCATAATCTTTAGACAAAGTCAGACTCTCTCACAGCTCTGGTTTGGATTCAAAGTGCATGTTTTCATCCAGACCACATTAAAAACACAAAGTCCGTGTTGAACTTTTCACCACCGACACTTCTGTCGTACTGAAGTCAGCGAACTAAACAGATCTGCAGCTCTTCAACATCCTTTGACTGTGACCGTCCCAAACATGAGAGCTGGTGTTCATCTAGAGACGGCAACCAATCATCTTCTGAACAACAACAACAACAACAACAACAACAGCTGGATTGTCAAAGTGAAGTGATTATTAAATAATTGGACCTCTGCCTGGCAGAATCTCGACGTATTTACTTTCATTCAGATGTTTTTCTGCCATATTTCTTCGTTTTTCACTCGCCTCCCTCTCGGAGCTACAAACCCTGAAGGTTTTCCACTGGTTCTGTCCCGTCATGGTGTAAAAGCTCCTGCTCCTGCTTCATTCTCTCTGTAAACAGCAGTGTCAGGATCTCTTCGGGTCGCTGGAACCCCTCAGACGTTTGGATCTCGACATGTTTCACACAGAGACTCGAGACGCTCGCTGGGTTTCAGTTCTGCCTCAGAGTTTCCGATCAGCTGCAGAGGTTCGTGTAAAAAAGGTTAAAGCTTACAGAAGCTTTAAATATGAGCTGTCATCCGAAGCATATGGCAGCGGCTGCATGTGGTCAGCGCACTAAATCACAGGCGAGCGCTGGCTGGACTCCCAGTAAGAAGGGTGGAGGCCCAAAGTGGGGGAGAGCGGAGAGACTGGACGGCAGCTCTTAGCTCCACCTGACTGCCGGACGGACAGAAACTAAATGTCTCTAAACCTGAAGAGGAGTTCAAACTCCATCAAACCAACTACATCACAGGGTGGAGGCTGGAGTCGGACGTCTGTTGTGGTGGAGTCTGGTCGGAGGTGAGACGTTCAGAGCGGGAACGGGTCCAAATGTTGAACCTCTGCGTCAGAGAAGACTGAACCAGCTGACATCACTCTGTTACTCCTTCTCCACCAATCTGGTTCTTGAACTGGTTCTGTTCAGTATCAGAACCATGGTGCTATCTAAAGAACCAGACTGTGTTTCCATTCCAGGATGCATCATCGACACAGGCTGATGCACAATGGGTGTAAAAGATTGTTGCATGACGGCGACTCACATCGATCAGCTGCAGGCTTTTGTTCTGTTACAGATTTCAGACAGAACATTGACGATCAGAAGACGTAGATGTCGTCTCCGTCCTCTCTAGAACATCAGACGACCCACTGATGTCATCACGAAGCTGTGAACCCTCCTTCTGTTTACTTTTTGCTGAAATGCTACTGAGCGACATTTATTCTGATTATTCGGATCTATTCCAAGTTTATATCGATTATCAATCATTAAGGTTCATCATAACTGACAGTAACTACAGAGATAACTACTGTCAGACCTTCAGACGTTAAAACCACATTCAGGTCCAATATCCAGAAAAAACAACAACACTTTTCTAATTATTAGAATCAGACAAAAAACTACTCCAGTATATGTACTTGTACTTACTCAATGGTTGCGACTCTAAGGTTATCATTATTGATCAGTGAGGGTTTGATCCCATCAGCTACATTGATTTTTTTTTTTTAATTAACAAAAATGCTTTTAATTTGTTTTTGTCTAGGAACGGTTGACTGAGGCTTTTATTTTGTTAACTCCAGAGCGCATCTTTAACCACCACGTTGTGATTTTATTTACACTGAGCTCATCTTCATCATCAGCTCTTATAAATCCAGTTCAGATGTTAGATGAAGGACTGGAGTGTTTTCAGGAGCTGTGAGCTCCCAGCAGGCCTGAACGCCGCTGCTGCCTTCACGCTCCCCTCCCGAGGGGACACGTACAGCCCGGAGGTGATGGCTGGAGGATGCTGGTCCGGTCCGCTGACGGTACTGACCCATCTGACCCAGCTCTGGACCTCTGTGACACTCGAGCTGTCCTTTCTCCTGCCGGTAAACGAGCCCGCAGCCTCCGGCAGGACGAGCCGCGGCGCCGGGACGAGAGACGGAGCTGCAGCCTCACGCGAGACCTTTTTATTCTAATGAGAATAACAAACAAAAGGAGGAAACGGGACGAGATAAAGGGGATGAATCACAGAGTCGGTACCGTGTCTGTCGGCTGGACCTCTGCGCTATCCGTGCAGGAACGCGGCTCCGGCTCCTCTGGGCATGCTCCGGTGAAAGTGCCGCTCCAGCAGAACAAACCACCGGGCTGACAACAATAGCGTCCCTCCGTCAATCCATAGGTTCACCATCAGACAGCGCGCACGCACACACACACACACACAGGATGCAGCAGCAGCAGCAGCAGACGCGAGGACAGAGCAGCTCCTGGTCCGGGATCCGAGCAGCAGCGGCGGAGGCGCACTGAGCAGGCGCCGCAGCGTGGCACCAGTCAGCCGGGAGGGAGCAGAGAGACCCGGCCTTAAAGGCACAGGACAGGCTGGAGCTGGAACACACACACACACACACACACACACACACACACACACACACACACACACACACACACACACACACAGGTTCATCACGGCTCTCTCCTGCCGCCATCTGCTGGACAGACGCGGGACTGCAGCGACACGATGAACCGACAGAGCTGAGAAAAGTGAAGATGTCATTCAAATTATATTAAAAGTTACCGGATCCAATCTTCATTATTATTATTTATTTTATTAGATAGAATAAATTAAAAAGGTGTTTTTGTGCTCTGACGCAGGATGTAGAAGAATCACAATCATTTTTATTAAAACAAAACAACAGAATACACAACAAGATGAGTGAAAGATATAATAAAAAATATAAATAGAGATGAAAAACTTTAAAATATAGAATAGATAATAACTCACAGATGGACATAAAAATAAAGATAAGTAACTGAAAAATAGACATGAAGAAGAAGTTAGAAGATTGTGACTGAAAAACACAAAAACAATAAAAAAAAAAAAAAATTAAATGAAATAATTTGTACGTATTTTCCTTTTTCAGTGTCGGCACTGAAGAAATAACACTGACAAATGAAACAACGACATTATTTCATTTTGTTCAGATATCTATATATTTATTTACTTCACCTTCTGGAAGAAAACACACATCAGGCAGTGGTGGAATGTGAGTACTGTGATACAGTACAAATACTTTCCTTTTATTTAATTTACATTTTCTGCCACTTCATACTTTAACTCCACCACGTTTTTTGGAGGCAAAACCTTTTTAACTCCACTACATTTATTTGATAACTTTAGTTACTAGTTACTTTATAGATTACATCAGTGGTTCTCAAACTTTTTTCACCAAGTACCACCTCAGAAAATACTTGGAGAGCCAAGTACCACCATAATGACCAACATTAAAATACAGTAGCCTAAGTATTCATTAAAAACAGGGCGGAGGTTTTATTTAACAAGTATATTTAATATTGTTGGCCACTGTACCATTACACACAGTACTTTGAACAGTAACACTGTGTTTAAATTAGTGGTGCACGATATATCGGCCGCCGACATAATATCGGCCGATATGGTCATTTTTTTACACATCAGTATCAGTCCGATGTCAAAATAGTGTGAATTCAGGGCACACTTGTATCTTTCCTTTATAAAAAAATATTTTTATATGAATATTTATTTTTATTTAACATGTTTTTTGGCCTTGAATTGTTTCAAAATATCAGTCATTTCTGAAAATAAATGACAAAATTGAAAAAAATGCGTTTTGGAAAATATCTCTTTATTTGATTATCAAAAAAATGTGTTTTCTATACAGAGATATCGACATCGGTAAATATCGGTATCGGCCATAACAGCAATATTAATATCGGTTATCGGTATCGGCCACAATTTTCACATCGGTGCATCACTAGTTTAAATATAGGAAAATAAAACACTGTACTTAAATAAATAATGAATCAAATAAAATTAATTGCACATAAAAGTGAAATAAACATTGTACTAAAATAAATATTAAAATACAGTTCTTAAAGATTAAATGAAAATGTACTTAAAAGTTAAATAACTGTACTGTACTTAAATGTTAAGTAAAAAAAAAAAAGTACTGTACTTGATGTAAAAAATCAAAACAGGCTATGCATAGCTGCAGTTCTTGCCATTTCTTAACTTTCTCAAACAGAAACACACACACTCAAACAGAGGAAGAACAATAAGATTAAGAATAAAACAAAAGTGAGGAAACGCATTAAGAATAACAGCTGTAGTTAAATATACACAGACTATTGACTGATTGACAACTTACTGAGCTTAATGCCTCTGCAACACAGTCCTGCAACATCTGGGTCAACGGAGGTCAGCTTCAGTCTCAGGTTCGGCTCAGCATCCACTCCTGCTCCTGTACTTTGTTTTTATGACAACAAGTGAAGAGAAGCCTTTCTCGCACAGGTAGGCGGTTTGTCCTTCAGTGCCGTGTGTTTCGTTGTGAGATGGGAAGGTTTCATTGAGTCGTTGCTGAGAACGTCTCCACACACAACACACTGCGGCCGGGCAGCTCCTCTGACCCGTCATACTTCCTCCTCACCGATTTTAGCCGTTAGCTAGCAGTTCTGCTGCCGGTTTAGCCGCTGTAGTTAGCATCTCCGCTCGGCTCACACACGTCCTCTCCAGTTCTCCCTCTCTCCTGATCCACGCTCCCATTCGCGGATTTAAGCCACGACAGTAATTTTGTCGTACTTGTCATAATTAGCAAAGCCACCTCCACCTTTCCCCATCACAGCCGAGCCTGTAGCTTCCATGGCGGATAACCGTCCGTCAGCGGAACCGGCGGGAATGCGTAGCCTACGTACGCTACGTACGGCTACCCAGAAGCACTTGCAAACTTTTTTAAATTATTAACTTAATTTGTATCTCCTTTAATTTTCTTGTCATCGGGTTGATAAGATATTTTCATCAATTCGGATATTTTGTATATTATTTCACGTTTTATTTTTTATTTAAATTTATTTATATTTAATTAAGCGATTCTTTGGCCGACCACTAGATGGAGCCCGCGTACACCACAGTTTGAGAATCACTGGATTACTGCATCAGAGACAAAGTAGAACATTTTTAAATGTATATCATTAAAAAAAAAACCACAGAATTCGATATATATATATATATATATATATATATATATATATATATATATATATATATATATATATATATATATATATATATATAAATAAACACATGTAAATACATGTATGATTTACTTGTACTTTATAATACTTAAGTACATGTAATATCAGATACTTTTATTCAAAGTACTATTCATATGAGTGACTTTCACACAAGTATTATTTTAAGTATTGTTATGTTAAACTTTAAACTTCTCTCAACTTTTTCTTTTTCCTTGTAAAACACTGAACAGTTTTTAACGGCTTCAGGCCTCGTTATGGAAGATTTCTGGCTCTGTGTCCAGTGTAGAAATGTTCTGTTACAAGGAAAAGTTCTGCATTCAAATATAAAAATCATTGGCATCAAAATAAGAATGAAATGAAAAATGGTTCATGTGATGTTTATTAATCGTATAAAGTGATCAAATTTCAGTTTATCAACACACAACAGAGCTCGACGTCACAGAACAAGTCGAACACACGAACACTGCTGGTGAACCTTAAAGCAGTCAACATCATAAACTGAGCGTGAAGCTGCAAGTGTGAATTAAAAACACTGAAAAAAGCTTCAGAAACAAACAAATGTGGTTCACACATGTGAAATATAAAAAAACGTAACACGTTCACAGGAAAAAGTGCAAAAGACTGAGTGGCCGAGCGTCGAGGCGATGAATGATCAGTGCAAACAGCAGCTTCACAACACAAACGTCTAATTCACAGATTAAACTAAATGTCTCACCTTCAGTTCTCACGTCAAACGCTTCCCTGAATTCAGATTCTCAGTCGTCATGAAATCACCGACACGCGAGTCCAGTTTCTCTCTGAACCACCGACGTCACATCTGAACAGCAGCTTCAGCAAATATTTATCAACAAGTGATTTAAAATGAATATTTAATGATGCATTTTATTTCTTACTAAGCTAATATTTACACTGATGAAGCAAAGGTTCATTTTATTTACTTCTGCTGCTGCTGATATAAACTGTTCAGAAAATATAGAACACAGCAGAGATGTTCAGTCTCCACGCTGAGGTTTCAGTCTCATCTCATGGACTTCATGTCGACGGTTTAGTCAGAGGTGGGAGGTAACAAAGTACAAATACTTAGTTACTGTACTTCAGTAGATGTGTCATGTATCTGTACTTTACTTTAGTATCTCTGTGTCTCCTCACATTTGCAAAAATCAGGCTCGTTACTTTGCTGAATTATGGATTATTGTTATTTCCCAGCATCAGCAGACTGATGTCGACCTATCAGAGCACATCACGCACGGCAGACGCAGCGAGACGAGACAAAGACGTAGAAGCCGTAAGAAGCCGTGAACAGACAGAGAGGGAGGCTGGAATGTGGAGAAAAGGCGTGTTAGTGTCTCGTATCTGCAGAGAGTTTCTGATTTTCTCTCTTTGTTGCTGCTCGGGACGCTTTACAACCCAACATGTGTCTATGTGACGTCCTGGGAATGAGACTCAACAATCAGCTGTCTCTGTGGTGCGTTCAGGAACAGCTGGGACAAATCCTACTGATTCTACCTTTAACTTTAATAGTCTTTGAGTTATATTAATATGACGTGAGCTTCAGTTAGCTTTGACCACAGATGTCCTTCAGAGGGAGACTTTTTACTCTGATACTCTGAGGACATGTCAGAGCCTGTACTCGATTACTTTACTGGAGTAAAGAAGCTGTATCAGTACTTCTGAACGTCTCCTGACTGTGAGGACTTCTGCCACCTCTGGTTGGGCGTAGCGGGCGGTTCAGGTGGAGCTGACTCGCTGTGTCCGGTGACTTCGACTGAGTTTCTGCTGACGATCAAATCAAATAAAACTTCTGGACGTAAATCTTCCTTCCTGTAAGACTTTCAAATTAAGACACTTCCCACTAACCTGACATGAAAATAAAGATTCTGTCTCTTTGGTCTTTATGCTCCTTCACTCCCCGTCTGACACACCGTCACTTCAGCGTCGTGTAGTCAGACCTCCATGTTGTTAAAGGGTCAGTTCACTCAAATAACAATACAAGAGAAATACTGTATCATCTCCCTCTAGTGGCATTTACTTTCATTGCACTGAGAACGTCTGAGAACCCGAACAAACAACACCAGAACTATCACACAGAACAAGTGTTTATGTACTTTGGTGAACTGGCCCTTTAAATAAATGATATTTAAAACACAGATATGACTGGTGTTAATACTTCATGATAATTAAAAATCAAGCAGAGAACCTTAAAAGCAACTTGAAACCAACAACTCACGGCGTGTTTTCAAACCTCACAGCCAATCAGATCGCTGCTGCGTGACATCACCTCAGTGTAACGAGGCTTTAATTAAGCTCAGTGATCAGAGGAAGTGAACGCTGCGTCAGTTGATCCAGGCGTAGGCGTACAGGCCGTTCTCCTTCCACAGCTGACACCGATCAGCCGAGTAGTTCCGGGCCGCCGTCAGGCTGTCGGACAGGAGAGCAGTGGCTGATGGGTATTTGGGCCATTCAGCCTCCATCTTACCTGCAAGAAAGAGAAAGGAGGAGCGTCATCAGTCATCAGTTAAAGCTTTATTTTCATCCAGGTCGACCCATTAGAGACGCAGGAAGTGTCCGAACCCGTCTTGGCGAAGTTGACGAGGTGGCGCGTGATGAGACTCTGGAAGTTCTTGTCTTCAGCGGAGAGCGGTTTGCTCAGGATGAACTCCAGCCCTCCGAAGAAGGTGACGATGTCCAGGCAGTGGAAGGAGAAGCGGCTGGGAAAGGACAGCGGGTCGCTGGAGACGTTCACCGGGCCCGACGGCGTGTGGGTCACCACGTACCGATACACGGGACTCTTCAGCGCCGCTGCAGGCGGAGAGAGGTTCAACACAGTTAGATTAAAGGAACAGTTCACCTGAAAACTGTGAATCATCATCTCCTCCCTCCATGCTGAGGGAAGTCAGGTGAAATCCTGCTTTCAAAAACACAATCATGCAAAGAAACCTCACTACTGACCACATCTACTCTTTGTATTCTAATTATTTAATTCTTTATATTTGACATAAAATGCAGTCTTTTAATTTGTCTTTAAAAAATGGCTCATAAATATCAGCTTTGATTCTTTTCATGAGATATTAAAGAAAACACAGAATCGTCCTTTATGTGTTGCTTTTGTTGACTTCATTCTGTTCGAGAAGGAATTCTTCTTATTCGTCATCAGACCAGGTCAGCTGTTATTCCAAAGTCTGTGCGACATATAAAACCCAGTGAAGCGTGCGGCAGAATTACCCAGAATGCCCTGCAGTCGCCTCTCACAACAGTTAAATGTCAGTTTACTCAGAGCTTCACCGCTGACTGAGCCTAACGAGCCCCACAGGCACCGAAACCTCCGTGAAGCTCCGTCCTGCTGCAGCGAGACTCACCGAGGAGCCGCAGCAGATGAACAGAAGGATGTGGGCTCACGTTCGTTAGTCAGAATCAAACAAACTGTATCCGTCACTTACTCTCGTACACTGTTGACCCGCCTGGAGGCAAATCATCCGACCTCGGGTGTGAGCGCTGCTCTCAGACAGAGCTGAGACGAGGCTCGTCTTTGTTCGTTCACACTGAACCGAGCAGCGCCGGCATAAAGCCGCTCCAGAGCGTCATTTCACACAGAACCAACACAGACGTGATGGTTCACATCATGACGTTGTTTCCACCTGAACATCTAAACACGTGTCAGCAGTTTATAATCATTCGGATGCTGTTATCAAGTGTTGAGATTGAGATCCTGACCCATCGAACATCCTGGAAGTGACAACGAACAGTTTTCTGCTCTAATAATTAGGGTTGCAAAATTCTGGGAATTTTCAAAGATGTTAACTTACCATGGGAATTAATGGAAATTTAAGGGAATAAACAGGAATTTATGGGAATAAACGGGAATAAACTGGGAATTTTCAAAATTGAGGGTTCGCTCTTCAGAGGGAACTTAAATATAGTTGGGGAAAGTATATTTTACCACAACTGACTGACACTGACATAACCTCAGGTGTGGTTCTGTACTTGGAGATGCTGGTAGTCTTTGTTAATTCACATTTTCCTCTAGTTTATTCGTAACTAGTATCGATGAAAAGGCAGCAAAACATCCTGTCATTTTTTGACTGATGGCCACATTATATTCTCAATCATGTGGTCAGTTATAACTAGGGTTGCAAAATTCCGGGAATTTTCAAAAATGGAAACTTCCCATGGGAATTAACAGGAATTTATGGGAATAAACAGGAATAAACTGGGAATTTTCCAAATTGAAGGTTGGCTCTTCATAGGGAACTTAAATATAGTTGGGGAAAGTATATTTTAGCATAATCTTGACTAAAACAAACAGATGCCATCCAAGTACACTTGAATATCCACATAGCACACTGCTTACTGCATGGCTGTTGAGGCCACGCCCCCTACAGGCACTGTGCATGCCTCCATCACATGTACAGATGATTTCTAGAAGACTGGACCACACTTTGAGCCCAAAGCACAAGACTATTGAAGGCACACATTTGAGCCTGTGGACGACACAACATTAAGGAAGTTTTGATGATATTATGGGGAAATATATTTATTAAATGTTTAACCCTCTGGGGTCGACGACGCGCGGCGCCTCCAAATCACGTGACCGCTTTAAGACGACGGAGCAGCGAGATGCAGCCTCACTGATTCTCCGTTTCAACTTGTGGCGAAAGTGCGGACTTCAAACTATATACCAGTTTTTAAATTGTGTTGATAGGCCGAGTAAAACGGACTTGTGATAAATAATGTGCGCGACGCTTTTTCACGAATATTGCCGTCACGTTAATGCGTGTTTGGTGCAGGAAGGAACGGTAAAAACAGGCTTTTCTCAGTAACGTGTCCGCAAACAGGAAGTGCTTGCAAGCAAACAAAAACATGTGATACCTCCTTTCCTATTGGTGGAAAAAGCCACCACATCAACCAATCACAAAATTATATGGCAAATCACGTGATTTGGTTGCTGGGGAACAGGGGGAAGTTGTGGGGAATATTTCCAAAATTCCCCAGCTTAACTTACCATGTAAATGGAAACTTACAGGAAATTTACTGGAAATGTTCCGCCCCTTTGCAACCCTACTAATAATAATAATGACTTCATCACCATCAGTAAACAGAGGACTCGTCTGGCTCTCGCTCCTGCAGAGGGAGGCTGCTTCAGTTCAGTGACGACTCGGATCTGTTTAGTTTTATCTGCCGCCGGCTGACATTCGCACACAGTTGCATGTCACCTCTGTTACTATCTCAGTAGCGTTCACACGGACAGCGAGGCAGAATATCGCCACAATATTCCCGCCTCAGTGTGAGTGGGGGTGGAGTTTACCTGCAGCCCTCCCGGCCAGGTCGTTGTTGGGACAGGTGACCCTGATGTCGGACACCATGGTGGTGTAGGCCCTCTCTGGGCAGCGGTCCGGGGTGGGGCAGGGGGCGGAGGGCGGGTACAGCTTCAGGGCGGCGGTGGGGAGACTCTCATTGAAAGGCTGGAGTTTATCTGCGTGGAGGAGAGAAGCGACAGAACAGCAGCGTCATTTTAATCCGAGTAATCTGCACGTCCACAGCGGCCTCCATGTTTGAACGAGGACGGATTCTTACGCTTCACTTCGATGACCTCACTCGGTTCTTCTCGTCGAGTCTGGATTCAAATTTAATGACTGTGAAGACATTTTTCATTTCTTCTAAAAGGAAACACTGCAGACGAGACCGCAGCACACAACGTTCATTAAATATTCAGCGGCTTTCTGTGCACATCAGCTAGCATGACATGCTAACATGAACACCCGGACCAGCAGCGAACAAAGTCGACCCGCCGCTCCTCTAAGTGCTGCAGAGCGTCTGAGAACAGCTCAGTAATATGTGACCTGCTCTGTCATCAAACATCCAGTCTGAAATCCAGTGGACTAAACGTTTCTTTGTCTTTAGATGTTTTTTATCTCAACATTTCATTTCGCCTCATGACTTTCTGCCTGACGTTTGTTTGAAGGACTAAGCTGATTGTCCTGATGGAGATTTGGGGTCAGACATCACAGTGAAACAGAGTCTTTGTCTGCAGTGATGTGTGTCGTTAGAGTCCTTACACCAGGAGAACAAACTCCCTCCTGCGATATCACTCAGCAGGTGAAGCACCGTTTTATATGACGGATGGGTTAGCTTGTCGCCCTACTTACATTTTATTGGGTGATTTAATATTTATGTCCCCGAGTTTAAGATGAGTCATCAGAAATATGAATATATCGCACAGGAGGAGAAAAGACAGTTTGACATTTATTTTTAATATTAAATCTCGGGACTGGTCGGTTATTTTAAAAGCATTTTTTGTTTTATTTAAAGAACATTTCTTATCAGCAGTAAATCTAACGCTCTGACAAATAAAAGAAAAAAGGTCCAGTGAGTTCACAGCTGCTGAGCGTAAAGACGAGCAGCTGCAGAGTGACGCTCAGCAGCTAACATACAACGTTAGCACGTTAGCACGTTAGCGGTTTAGATGATCGTGACCTTTAACAGTCGTTGCCTCCACCGAGGAGGTCGTGTTTTCAAAACTACTGAACAGATTTCCACCAAACTTGGATGGAGGATCGGATTTTATTCTCACTTTCTTTAACATTGTGAATTTGACATTTTTCGTTATTTCTCAGGGAATAATGCATCTTGATGAAAACACTTCACGTTCATGTGTTCATGAGTGACTCTGGACGAACACCTGGAAAGAGAAGGTGGGATTTTCTGGGCTTTAGGAGATAACTGAACAATTAACGTGAGGTCACAGGTACGGTGTCTTTAAGTGTGACCCCATTTTGCACTTTGCATAATCAACTAGCTAATTAAACTGTTGCTGTTTATCTTCTGGACTGGACACCAACTTGCATGATTCTAATATCTGGCCACCGAACACACGTACAGTTTGTGACTAAGTGTAAATAAAAGTGTCTTAAATCTAATTTAGACTGAATCCAGATATGAGACACAGATGAGTCTGTGTGTCGATGTGGACTGTTGCTGTAAATTTAATAAAAGGAAAATGCTCTTGTCTATCTGAGAACACAACAGTGTGGAGTTTGCTGTCGACCACCATCATCCACATTTATAAATCACTCCTCAGCGTTACATCATCACGGTGCTGTTACCTGTCACAAACCAGCTGTAGTCCTCCCACGTCCACACGGAGATGTTCTGAGCCGCCGGGCTGCGGAGGAAACACGGAGGTCAGACCGATCACAGTGACGAGCGACAGCGATGAAGCTGAACCAGACGAGCTCTCACCTGAAGTCGACCTCCTGCTCCGTCGTGCCGACGACTAAAGGAACGTCGCTGTAGTCTCCTTTCTGCTCCCAAACCTCAAAAGGCGGAGCTTCCAGGACGTAGCCGTCCACCACCGCGACCGGGCCGACGAAGCGCCCTCTGACGGGCAGGTCGACCAGATCGTCCGCTGCCCAGGACGGGTACTCCTGCCACGGGATGGCCTGAGGACAAACACAGTCTGAGCAGTGACTTCTGAGGAGAAAACAGAGCTCGAATTCTTCTGCTGATTTGATGTTTATGCATTTTTCCCAGTCTTTGTTGATGATGTGAGCGTGAAAAGCCTCAGAAACAGGATTCAAACGACGGTTTTTGTTTGTGCAGATCAGAAGAACATTTCACAGAGGAGACACAACAACAACAACACACACACACACACACACACACACACACACCGTCCTTTTCATATCAGCACCAGAACTGTTATAAATATCTAATCGTCTCAGTCCGACTTTAAAAGCCTCTCATTGTGTTGCGTCTCCTCCTGTCTGGAAACATGTTTTGTGATTATTATTTCATTTTCACGTGGCCCGAGGCCAGAGAAAGGTCACATTAATAAATAACATCGATAGTTAAATAATTCAAATCGAGCGTAGAAAGAAACACTTTTCCTTAAACTGCCAATCAGCTGAAACTGTGGGTTTCATGGACGGAGCTGATATTTAGCATTTTTCTGATTATCGGTACTTTTTGTGACAAACTGCTGATAAAATAAATTAATTTAAAAATGCACAACTCCGTCTTCTCAACACAATCAGAGAGAAGTGTTACATTACTGAGTATTACTCAATTATCAGCACGACTTCTAATATAGAAATAAAACCGAAGTGAAAGTGCGACGTGTTCCTCTCAAACACTCGAGTGAAGGAAGCAGAAGTATTCAAGAGTATAAATATACATACAAAACATTCATTATAGTACAAGTACTCCAAAACTTGACTTATTCACAGTAATCTGAGTAACTTTAATTAGTTACTTCCATCCCTGGTTACACATTACAGATAATAACTGACGCTCAATAATCTGAATCTGCAAAGTAAGTAAGTTTAAAGGAAATGGAAATACTGAAGTTATTTAAGTCCAGTGCTTCAGTAAACTGTATCAGTGTTGTCAAACATATCAATAAGTATTGATACTGGATATTAGAATATCAGTGATGTCATACTTTCAGCCTCGAGCCTCGTTATGTTTTCAATAAATATTAATTTCATGCTCCAGTGTTTCCTGGTTTCGCTCTTAAATATCAGTTGTCGATCTCCTTATTGATCTATAATCAATACCTGAGAAAAACACATCGGTCGTTCTCTATTTGGTTTTTAATCTTTTCACTGGAAAATAAAGAGCTGGAGGAAAACCTTATTTATCTTTAAATAAACAAACTAAACCCTAAATTATGAAGTAAATTTCACTCATAAACCAATAAATTAAATAAAAACCAAACTTCTCTCGTCGAGCTGACGTCTAACAGCCGTAACGAGTTCTGTAATTATTAAAGTTCTGTTCGGCACCGAGCTCTGACGTTATTTCATGTCATAAAATACATTATTCAGAAGTCGTCCTGACGTTTATGTTGAACGAAGCTCTTTTTAAAATGGCTTTTCTCCTCTGCGGAGGATCTTTTATTGAATAAATCTTGACGAGCGTCTGAGCGAAGGTGAGCAACGCCTCCGCGGAGACGTCGGCCTCTGGAGAAACAAAAAGTTAAAACACTTCAATTCTTTCATTAAGTTTAGTGTCCGGCTTTCTTCATTAACGATCGCGGGAAAATTAGAAACAGTCAGGTGCTTCGCTGTCTGGAGGTGACAAAATGATCCATCGGAGCAATTTGAAACATTTATCAAGCTGTCTCATTATGTCATAAAGACGAGCGGTGAGTCAGATGAAGGGAATATTAAAGAGAATAACTACCGCGCTCTATTTTTCTGTTATTAGATTTTTCCGGACGACTCGACCGCCCCTCTGCTTTCATACGTTTCACGGGTCGACTCCAGCTGAGTGGCGAGGAGGCGGAGACGCGTCGTACCTGCAGGACCTGTCGGATGGACAGACGGCGGAGGCAGCTCAGGTCTCCGCAGCCCGTCTTCTTCAGGAACACCAGGTTGTCGGCCTCGGCCTCCTCCAGCGTGGCGTTGTAGACGTACGAGCCGCTCATGTCCACCGCCGCGTGGAAGAGACCCTTCGCCAGCGGTGACATCATCAGGGTCCACACCGACGTCCCACCTGAGACAGAGACACGAGACAGAGCGTCAGCGTCCTCGTTCGGTTTGAGCTCATCACTAACCTGCTAATTTACTTTTATTAAGTTTTCAAACCTGCGTTGTTTCATCAAACTGGTTTATTTCTCTCCTCTGTATGACTCTTCTGAATCTGAACACAGTGATCTGACTCGAGCAGATCAAAACAAGGAATAAAGGAATAAAGGAAGTGGATCTGACCCGACTACAGAACGAGGAAATATTTAAATCATAATAAGAAGAATTTAGATCAGCCCGGAGATGGAGGACGCTGACTGGACCCGACAGCGTCTCTGTAACTGTTCCAGATTATCTCGACTCCTGAACTCTCATCAAATATCATCAAACATCATCAGATATCATCACTGATCACTATCATTGTTTACCGTCTATATATTTTCCCATCTTGTCTAACATAAAAAATGTTTCTCTCGAGGTGGGATAAGGGGCTGACTGACTGACGGGCCGAAGATAACGGCCTTTCACAGATATATATCGGTATAAAATAGCCTTTTAAACTCTAAAGGTAGCAGCTTGATCGATTGATTGATTGATTGAAAACCAGATTTGAGGGATCATGAATAAAATGTGTGTGTAACAGCGTCGGCACAGTTTTAACTCATCAGTTTGTCACGTTGATGGAAAACTAACCCGCAAACTGTTTCTGTTCTCTGTTTAACTCTAAAGGAATAAAGGAATAAAGGAAGTGGATCTGACCCGACGACAGAACGAGGAAATATTTAAATCATAATAAGAAGAATTTAGATCAGACGACGCTGACTGGACCCGACAGCGTCTCTGTAACTGTTCCAGATTATCTCGACTCCTGAACTCTCATCAAATATCATCAAATATCATCAAATATCATCACTGATCACTATCATTGTTTACCGTCCATATATTTTCCCATCGTGTCTAAAATAAAAACTGTTTCTCTCGTGGTTGTGATGAGGACAAGCTCATTTTTAAAGATATATTTATTTTATTTATTATTTAAATCCTACTTTCATTCATTCATAATTTTATTTATTTATTAATTAACTAACTACTCGTTTAAGCCCAGTTTTCAAACACAGTTTGGTAGTTTCATTTCTTTGTAATTCATCAAGATTAAAAGTTATGTTATGTTTCGTATCGAGCTCGGCTGATGTTCTGACGGGCCGAAGATAAGGCCTTTCACAGATATGTATCGGTATAAAATAGCCTTTTAAACTCTAAAGGTAGCAGCTTGATTGATCGATTGATTGATTGAAAACCACATTTGAGGGATCATGAATAAAACGTGTGTGTAACAGCGTCGGCACAGCGTTTTGTACCTGAGCTCTGTCCAAATATGGTGACTTTCCCAGGATCTCCTCCGAACAGGTGGATGTTCTTCTGGACCCACTTCAGAGCGGCGATCTGGTCCAGGAAGCCGTAGTTCCCTGTGGAGGTGAAGGTGCGGATCGATTAGAAACCTGCTTTCCACGTGGCCTCGTTTCCGCCGTCCCATTTTCTCTGTCGGAAACAGAACCAGCTCACTGTAGCTCGGACTAAATTTAACTCTTCTCAAGCCGAGGGAGCGAGGAACTGGGCCACGAGATCAGGAGGATTCAAAATTAGAAATGTGAGAGCGGGACGAGCTGCGCCCGGAAGATGAAACTCGCCGTCGTGTCACGGGAGGCTCGCTCGTTTAGCGGGTCGCTTCACATCAAGGTCACAGCGGCAGATCTGGATTACGTAACAGAAATCACGCAGCTTGACTCACATTTTGTGTCTCACAGTGAAGGAAAACACAAACTTTAAGAGACGGACTCGGACATTTATCTGACTCACATTAAGTATTCACGTCTTAATGGAAGCACGTGGACTCGTGCAGACGTTCAGTCGGACTGGGAGCGCGATGTAAACACCATAAATATTTCAACAGCCTCTTTAAGTAACGGCCACTTCGCCCGTAATGACTTCCTAACCACAACACCAGGAACTGAAACAGTCGCACATGAGCTCTTAAAAGTTTTCTGCAGCTCGACAACAACTAGAACGACTTCCTGAACTTCTGTATCCTCATCTGAGCGTGTGAAGAACCTGCACGGTCAAACTCGTTATTTCATTGGACCGCCTTCGACCCCAAAGTACAGAGGATAAAAAATCACGAAATAAAAACTAAAAACTGAAAGAAACGCATCTTCCATTAAATGCATCAAAGACAACTCTTCCCCACGAGTTCTTAGTTCATCTGTAGGACGGCATGAATGAAAGCTATGTGATCTATTTCAAATGTCATCTTCATAGATGTACGAACACGTGTGCATGAATATCGTAGGCAACTGGACGTGTTTCAGTTTGTTGAAGATGTTTCTGTAAATGTGTAAGAGTGTCCTCACAGAGCTGTTATGGACACGTGTGAGCTCTGAGTTTCAGCCCACGTTTATACACAGCAGGGTATTTGAGAAACGAATATTTCCCCCCCTCCGTTTTCAAAAATAACATCGTGCACACAACATCGTTTTCAAAAAAGTTGTCATTTCCATCAACCCGCATAAATACGCCGTCGAGCGCCATTCTAACTCTGCCAAACCTCTGGGCGGCAGTGTAGGGAGAAGGATGAAGCCATGCAAGCCAATCAGAATCCTCAGAATCAACAACAACGAATAACACGAGCGACTTCCTGTTCCTTTCAAAACAACGCTCACATGACGTTAAGCATTTTCTGGCGCATAGCCTAATGAGCGTGAGAAGCTAAAACCCCGTTTCTCCCAGCTGACACGACAACACACAACCGGAGTTTTCCAAATTCTCCACTTTGCCCCGAGTTTTTAGAAATAATCGTTTTCTGTGATAAAAACAGGGTTTTCGTGTAAATGAGAGGCCAAACCGCCTGGAAATATCTGCGTTTTCCCTTCGTGTAAACGGGGCTTCAGGGTCATTAGGGCCAGTTGTGAAACGTCTTCAAAAAAACTGAAACCGGTCCAGTTTGCCTGCGATACAGCTCTTAGAATAAATGGTAAATGCACTTGGAAATGGAAAAAAGCTCCTGGGAGCAAACCTTAGCATGAACTGCAGCTGAATAAGATCTGATGTTGTGTTTGTGTTTGTGTGTGTGTGTAGGAGGGCAGGAGCTGAATCTTTTTCACTTAAAAAGTGCAGAAACTTCGTTGTAATTGTTCCGTAGATAAAGACAAATGTTGACTGTGAAGGGTTTAGAACACAGGCGTCTGTCTGGTTCCAGAGTTGTTTCATCAGGAGTGTCTGGGTGCAGTTTGTGATGTTTGCTTCACCCCACAGCAGCGTTTACATCACCCGTCTGCAGAACAGCTGACCTGAGATCAGCCTCGGCCGAGCTCCTCTCTGACTGACCTGAGGTGTTTTTCGGAGAGCCTTCCCTCAGCAGCTCCAGCGCCAGGAAGCCGAAGGCGTTGAGCCTGTAGTTGAAGCTGACGTAAACCACTCCGGTGTCGGCGGCGAGCTGCTCTGTGGGCGCGTAGCCCCGCTCGCCTCCACTGAGCATGTGCAGGTACCCTCCGTGGATCCAGACCATGACGGGCAGCTTGGCGTCGGGCTGCAGCGTGGGCGTCCACACGTTGATGAAGAGGCAGTCCTCCTGGCCCATCACCCTCCCCGTGCTCGACATCGGACGCACCTGAGGGCACATGCTGCGGAAGCGGCCCGCGTCACTCACCCCGGTCCTGCACGCCGGCTCGGCCGGAGGGGCCCAGCGCAGGTTACCGACGGGCGGAGCGGCGTAGGGCATGCCTTTAAAGGAGTAGGCTCCGTTCTTCTGCAAGACAAGGATTCAAAAGTGACGTTAATTAAAGTACACGTTTGTCTTGGACAGAAAGCTCCATCAGCTCCATCATCAGTTTGTTGATCAACAGTCTGAACTCACGTGTCTTCCTCTGAACTCTCCGCAGTGAGTCGTCACCTGGGCGACGCCCGGCGGCAGCGTCTGAGCCACGTAGCCCAGGTAGGTGGCGAGCGAGAGCAGGGCGAGCACGCCGAGGCAGATGAGGAAGATGCAGCGCCTGGAGAGCACCAGCAGGGGGTTGATGTAGTGCCTGTGACGGACGTACTGCACCTCCTCCTCGTCCTCCTCCTGCACCAGGTAGCGGTACTCCGTCCTCTCCGGGACCTCGAACGCATCCTCATTCATCTTCACTCTGACACACAGGAGCAGAAAACTCAAGTTCAAGATCTGATCTGATAAGAGTAATCGCTACGACACTGTCACAACATCGATATCGACAAGAATACTGCATTTGATTTTACTATCCGGTCCATCCGGCATTTCTGAGGGGCTTCAGGTAAGATTTTAGGGTTTAGGGTTGCAAAATTCTGGGAATTTTAAAAGATGGAAACTTCCCATGGGAATTAAGGAATAAATGTGAATTTATGGGAATAAACAGGAATAAACTGGGAATTTTCAATTTTTTTCTTCATAGGGAACTTAAATATAGTTGGGGAAAGTATATTTTAGCATTATCTTGACTAAAACAAACAGACACTTGAGTATCCATGCCATTCCTCAGCACACTGCTTACTGCATGGCTATTGAGGCCACGCCCCCTACAGGCACTGTGCACGCCTCCATCACCTGTACAGATGATTTCTAGAAGACTGGACCACACTTTGCGCCCAAAGCACAAGACTATTGAAGGCACACATTTGAGCCTGTGGACTACACAAAATTAAGTAAGTTTTGATGATATTATGGGGAAATATATTTATTAAACGTTTAACCCTCTGGGGTCGACGGACGCGCTCGGGTCGACGGACGCGCCTCCGTCCAAATCACGTGACCGCTTTAAGACGACGGAGCAGCGAGATGCAGCCTCACTGATTCTCCGTTTCAACTTGTGGTGAAAGTGCGGACTTCAAACTATATACCAGTTTTTAAATTGTGTTGATAGGCCGAGTAAAACCGGACTTGTGATAAATAATGTGCACAACGTTTTTTTGCGAATATCGCCGTCACGTTTGGTGTTTGGTGCAGGAAGAAACGGTAAAAACAACCAATCACAAAATGATATGGTTGCTGGGGAACAGGGGGACGTTGTGGGGAATATTTCCAAAATTCCGCATCTTAACTTCCCATGGAAATTTACCGGAAATTTACCGGAAATGTTCCATCCCTTTGCAACCCTAGCTGTGTTAAATATTGTGTATCGTGATAGAGCCGAAAAACACTGTCAAGTCCTAATAATCCAAATAATATCGTAATATCCAAGTAAAAGTAATATATAACATGATATGTATTCATGTAAAATACAAATATATCATCACAAAACAAGATGAAACTCAGGTGAAAACACTTGTGTACTTTTACTTCAGTCAGGTTTTTAATGCAGTGATTCAGTCCAGACTCTCTGCTGCTGCTGAGTTAAGGATGTGAGCACTTCCTGCACCACCGGACACTGTTGTGTTGGTCACACTGTTGTGTTCACACTGTTGTGTTCACAGAGTTGTGTTGTGTAATTTGGGGGCAGGATACGCGCGCGCACATGCACGTTTCCCAAAAAAAAGGAAGCAGGAAAAACCGTGTGGAACAATAAGAGGAAGCGATGAGCAGAGGAAGAGTCAGACTGCAGGAAAGTGAATATTAATGTAATAAAACACGTTTCTTATCTGCACACAACATGTTGTTAGTATTTACAGGAGGACTCGTGTTATATAAGATAACCATCAGTGTGTTGACAGTCACACGTCACACGGCCGACAGCGTCACTAACTGAAAACTGTCCGAACAAACTCAACACACCAGACTCCGTTCAAAAAACGCTCATTTTTACTGCTCTAACGAGCGTCGAGCACCTTTCATAGTTTTCAGCCCCAAATCAAACTTCTCCTGCAGTTTCCTTTAAAAACACACAGAAACACTTCAGACTGCTGCACACACACACACACACACACACACACACACACACACACACACACACACACACACACTGAGTCAGAGTTACTCACCATGTCCTGTAAACACAACACATGGAAGAAGAAAGTGCTCAAAACTAAAGTTGACGCATTTAGTTTACTGTCAGGGCGGAGCGCAGTGCGCATGTCCACAATCTGATATGACACAGTTAAAGGGACAGTACACTAATCTGCCCCCCATCTGTCAGTGGTGGAGGAAGAACTCAGACCCTTTACTTCAGTTAAAGCACGAATATAAACTGTAAAAAAAATATAGTAAAAAGTATGTAACTATAATCAGGAAAATGTACTTAACGTACTCAAAGTAAAAGTACACGTGCACTAAAATGTAACTCTTCTACTATTCTGATCTCATTAGATGATTGTGACTCATGCATTAATGTAAATGATCAACCATCAGACTATATCACCAGACTCCCTTAACAAATTGCACGATTCTGAAAGTTGTAGAGTTTAGAGAAACTTTATACACATTGTGAAACTGTGTCTCTGACAGATTCTAACTCGTTGTGTCCTTCTTGTAAATTCAGCATTAAATGTAATACATGAAGCCAACTATTATCCACAATTTCACCAGACTCCCTTCACAAATCAGCTAATTTAAGGAGTCGCTGAGTAGCGTAAAACTTTATGAACGTTGTGAAACTGTGTCTCTGACAGATTCTAACTGGTTGTGTCCTTGTTGTAAATTCAGCATTAAATCAGAAGCTGAAGTTGTTTGTCTCCTTGTACAAAGTGTCAGTTTGTGGCAGCATGTCTGTACCAGCCTGTCTGCTTCTGTGTCTAAAGTGCTAAAGTCTTACCTGCCAACACTGATCAGCTGTTTGAACACACTGTTTACACTGATGTCACCATTTACACTCCATTTATGAAAGAAGAAACATGTTATTGATCTAAACATGTCACATGTTACAAAGACACTAAACAGGAACAATATAGGCTCCTTCTTTGTCCCCGTGGAGAAAGTCCCCAGACTCCCTTGAAAAAACACTCAATTTAGTGAGTTGTTGAGTTGGAGACACTTTATAAACTCTGTGAAACTCTGTCTCTGACTCATTCTGCATTATTTGTTCCTTCTTGTGAATTCAGCAAATGTTCTACATGAACTTCTCTCTCTCTTAGTGTAAAAACATGGTGTCTGTTTGTCCCAGTGACGGATGGGTTTATGGGGAAGTGAAATCACACGCGGTCACTCAAGATGTTGATTCTAGATGTGATCAGGCCGCTGAGCAGCTCTGTGGCACAGAGGAAGAAGATATATCAGGCTCTGGTGTCGTCGCTGGTTTCGTTTGTAAATCACATTTGTTGACACAGAAGAACATCGACTTCTAATTTGACAAATTGTTTTGAATCATCTCACTGATTAATATGAACTATATGAATTATCACAGTTATTCTAAGCAGCAACACAAACTCCACTTCACTGCTCTATTTTCTAACAGCTTGAGGTGTTTTCACGTCTCATTTAACTACAGAGCGGCAGAGCCTCACCTGGCTCATTGCTCAATTATCTACCTTTAGTCTGTTGTTTACCACAATCAATGAACGCATCCATAATGAGCACTGAGACCTTGGAAGTGGCTCTGTCACCACCGGCCTTACAGAAACCACATTAGTAAAAGTCAATGTGGGTCGATGCTGAGGACGGCCCGCTGCTCACAGTTAAATGTTTCCACTAATTGTTTGATCAGAACGATTGACTGAGAGTCCTGCAGGGCTGCGTTTGTGCCCCGTCAGCCATTTTTACCCTTCAGCCGGCATCGAATGAGAACAGAAGCAGCGACGTCTGTAAATATTTTAATCACAAAGGGAATTATTCTTCTGAGTTTAACCGATAAGACCTCAGAGTCGAGTCAGTTACTGTTGAGTCAGGGAAAGTAATAAAGTGGTAATCAGCTGTTATTCTGGTTCCCCCTGCTTCTCTCGGCATCGCCCGCCAAACTCTGCTTCTGATTGGCTTAACCCTGCTATTCTCACCTGAACCAGTCACAGTCCTGATGTCCAAAGCTGTGTTCAGACTGTACTCAGATTGATTTTAGGAAGTCTGGACAGAAAAAAAAACAGAAGAAATGCAATTTTACAAATCGAATCCCAAAGAACAGGACAACAGTTCTGGAGTCACACTGAAATAAACTTCTCCACGGCTTGACAAGTGATTGTTCTGTAGAGCGAGATGATTGATCGGTCTTCCTTCCCGGAATGCCGCGTCGTCAGTGTGCATAGTTAACGGCACCTACGTCGTTACCTTGACAGCGGTGAGTTCTAATAAAATGGTTGTTTACGTTCTTCATGATAATGTGAGATGTTTTCTGACATGCGAGGGAGACGTGAGGCAGCCTGGTGGGATTGCAAATTGTGGTAACAGATCACAACCTCTGAGACAATATTCAGTCGCTAACTCAGTAGCACAAAGCACACAACCCCTGAGCTGAAGAACACAGGTTTAGTGGCTAAGGTTAGCACAAAGCACACACCCACAGGCGTAAGGAGACAGAGGACCGAGGTTTGTTTATGTGGTTTTGCCTTTTATGTATTTATTAGACAAAAGACGTGAACAAGTCGTCAAACAACACGTCTTCCTGCAGGCCAGCGAGAGCTACGAGGCAGCTAGATTGTATTAACATATCTGCATGGGTTGCTATATCCATGTAGGTGTGTTAATATCTGGCCTGCAGGGAGACGAGTGTGAGCGACTTGTTTATGTCTTTTGTCTAATGAATACATAAAAGGCAAAACCATATAAACAAACCTCGGTCCAAAAAGAGGGTTACCAAGCACGACACTGCCTCCTTACGCCTGTGGGTGTGTGCTTTGTGCTAACCTGAGCCACTAAACCTCTGTTCTTCAGCTCAGGGGTTGTGTGCTTTGTGCTACTGAGTTAGCGACTAAATATTGCCTCAGAGGTTGTGTTCTGTCAAGCTAGCATGTTGGCATTAGGGAAATGTTGACTGCACTTTCTTTGCCATTCTTGTGTGACAAGCTTGCTAATAGCTTTAGCAATGCATCCGCCAGACCGCAGGCAGGTTGGCAGGTATGTAGGTAGACAAGGACGTCATCTGTCTTTGTTTACTATCTCCTGACACCTGTGAGTGTGTGCTTTGTGCTAACCTGAGCCACTAAACCTCTGTTCTTCAGCTCAGGGGTTGTGTGCTTTGTGCTACTGAGTTAGCGACTAAATATTGCCTCAGAGGTTGTGTTCTGTCAAGCTAGCATGTTGGCATTAGGGAAATGTTGACTGCACTTTCTCTGCCATTCTTGTGTGACAAGCTTAGCTAATAGCTTTAGCAATGCATCCGCCAGACCGCAGGCAGGTTGGCAGGTATGTAGGCAGACAAGGACGTCATCTGTCTTTGTTCACTGTCTCCTTACGCCTGTGGGTGTGTGCTTTGTGCTAACCTTAGCCACTAAACCTCTGTTCTTCAGCTCAGGGGTTGTGTGCTTTGTGCTACTCAGTTAGCAACTGAATATTGTCTTAGAGGTTGTGTTCTGTTACCGCAATTTGCATTCCCACCAGGCTGCCTCATGTCAGAAAACATCTCACATTATCATGAAGAACGTAAACAACCATTTTATTAGAACTCACCGCTGTCAAGCTAGCATGTTAGCATAGCATGTTGACTGCACTTTCTCTGCCATTCTTGGGTGACAAGCTAGCTAATAGCTTTAGCAATGCATCCGCCAGACCGCAGGCAGGTTGGCAGGTTTGCAGGTAGACAAGGACGTCATCTGTCTAATCGTTTAATACGCGTTGAATTAGATGATATGATTGGCTTGTTCGAGGCTGCAACAGCCACCGATACTGTATGTTTGTCTTTTATTTGTCAGAGCATTTAATTAATTAATTGATGTTAAATATTGAGAGATTTTCTATAAATATGGCTAACAGTGCTTCAGGTATAACTTACCAACCACAGCTTTAATTCCCCGTCCACAAAGAGCGACAGATATTGTTGATGTTCAGCTTTTTTCAGTCTTATTGTTCAACATTTAATTTATTTGAAGCCACCGCCTGTGTGATGAGAATAAAGTCGGTAGAATAAACTGCAGCAGCCGGCGGCGGTGTGTGGTGCAGGTTGTTAAGGGAAACATATTGTTTGAAAATATGAACAATAAAAGAATAAATCCAGCCTCAGTTTGACGCGTCCAAATTTGTTTTTCTAAATATGTTTTGGACTGGTTGCGAGGAGCCTCGCGGAGCTGCTGTCGGGACTGCACAATCACGCAGTCGTGTTTTTGAAATTTCTTCCATTCCTCTTAAACATCCATTTAGCAGCAGCACCATTTCCCTTCACAGTGTGATGAGACGGGATTGGAGCGGAGGAGAAAGAAAAAAAAGGAATGATTGGTTTCAGTTTCACCCAGCTGGATAATATTAACACAGATTCACAATCTTGTTTACTCTCCGGGTGGAAACATTCATCTGCAGCCGGCAGCCAGGAGGCCAGAATTACTCTGTGACTTATGAACGGCGGACCACCATCTCTGTGTGTGTGTGTGTGTGTGTGTGTGTGTGTGTGTGTGTGTGTGTGTGTGTGTGTGTGTGGATGATTGCAGGTTGCCTCCACATAAGTGCAGCGCAGTCGGACTCGTTTTGGTTTTTTCGGTCTAAATTTATGGAGTCATCTCCAAAAAAAAAAAAAAAAATCACAAGCTTGTTCCTTTTCCAAATATTTTTCTTCATGCTTTGAAAGTGATTCCAGGGGAGGCTGGAAGGAGAATTCACCCCGATCCAAATATAACTGAAGTCAAACTGTTAAACTGTAATCAGGCAACTCAAAGCAAAAACACTCTGAATCGTCTTTTAAATATCTCTTTTCCTCCAGTGAAGGACGACGTGGAGGGAAGTCTTCTGTCATGTTTACATTCCACTTCCTTTATTTAATCTTTCCTCGCTTGGCGCCGCCATGACGACGCTCCGGTCCACTTATTCCCACAGAAGTGTTCGAAGAGATCTGCGTGTGATTGGACGCTGCAGCTGATCGTATTGATCCAAAACAACAAATTTCATGTGCATTTACTCCAGAACTTTACTTGATCGTTTAAATTTTGCAGGTTACCACAGATTCTTCTTTGACTCCACAACATTTCCACCACATCATCTGTAGATCAATGTACAGATGAGGTCAGATCAGGATTTAAAAACCTGAAATAACATAAGACTCATTGTTTTACAGTAAATTAAGCCGCCTGATAGTTTCTGAAATGACCAACATTTGCTTCATCTCTCTTCATTTCTGCAGCCAGATTTGAGATTGTATTTCTGCTGGCACTCTGTTACTCTGCAGATCAAAAAGGCAAAAGGAAAATACAAAAACTAAGGACAAACTAAAGAGCCACGACGATAACAAGCAGGAAAACAGACGACACAAGTGGAGTAATGCAGGACTGGAAACTGAAGTCACAAGACGACACATAAGTTTATAATCTACAAAATAAAACTGAGAGATGACAAAACAATTTTATCACAAACACTTCAGCTCAAACCTTCTGCGCCCGCCTGAGAGAAAATCCCTCTCCGTACCACCAGGTGGCGACAGTCTGTCATCGGGAAACTGGAAGACTCAAGGTCGCGGATACAGAAGCCGTCGTTATGACAACAACAAAAATACTCACGTTATCTGATTGACAGGTTGAAACGGGGGACGCAGAGTTTGTGTGTGACACCAGAGATGAGCCCTAAAAAAAGATTTTAAAAAGGAACTTTTCAGAAACACAACTTGCAAACCTCTGATGCAAACCGCTGAAATCACTCTCAAATCCAACAAACAAAGAGAGACACGTCGACGCGCCGCCGCCGACTACAAAGTCTTTCTATTTTGGTCCTCCGCTCTGTTGTGAGGCTGAAAGCTAAAACACCACGGAGCTCTCAGATTCATTAAGTTGAGTTTTTTGGACCAAAACTCTCTTAACGGCAGCTTCAGACGGATGTGAGACGGGACGCCGTGGCGGCTGGGAGGACAACAAAGAGCGAGACGGCTTGTTAATAAGTGACAGCAACAGGACGCGAGCGCTGTGATCCGCCACTGTTGTTTAAAAATGGAAATATTTGCTCAGTCAGTCTCAATAATTCAGAGTTTTTCTTTGGAAAACAACAGATCCGAGTGCAGGACTGCATCCTTCTGCTGCAACACCAGGAAATATCTCAGCATCCACAGGAAGTACGTTCACATCGGACGTGTCAGCAGCACAGAGGTGAAGACGGGTGGAGGTCGGGCTGGATGTTGGTGATGTTGCAGCTGTTGGAGGTGAAGCTCATTTTAATGAGGATTTCTCTCTGAGATCCTTAAAGACACACTGTGGAATTATTTCTCCCATCTGGTGGTTAAATGTTATTCTGCATCCAAACGAATACTGCTCTCTAGCGCCTCGCGTTTTCAAACGTGCGTTGCAGCCTGTTGGAACTACGGCAGGCGGGATGTGTCAAGATTCAAGAAGCTGTGACAACAACGTGTCTTCAAACAGCACTTCATCAAGTTTAGTTTCGGGTGATGAGGTACGTTATTTCAAACAGACTTCAAACTGCAGCTGACGAGCGCGTCTGGCTAAGCTCCTTCTCCGTTCCACAGTCACGCTGGCTCTGAGTGAAAACGCCTTTAGCCTTATCTGTACCACGTAGAGCTTTTTGTCCCTCTCACCAGCTCATCGTTTTTTATAGAGCGGAAGGACATGGAAGCCTCCGTATGAAAAACTTCCCATAAGGAATGAATGGGACGGGGTCAAAAAAGTCGCAAAATCATCGACGTTTTCAAACATCTCCTGCTCTGGCAGACTTTGACCTAGTGACACCATTCAAATTTTAAAATGTAGGCACAAGTCTTATCTATTTGAGTTGTATTTGAACTTTCTTTCTACGATGTTTAGTTTTTGAACGGTGACCCTTAATTGATCGTGAGTGATTTCGAAAAAATTCAGGATTTTCAATGAGTGTGTATTGCGGAATGTTCGCGCAGCACCAACTGGCAGAGTGGGGGAGCCTGAAAAAAACTCTCCGAAAATGTTTCTTTAGATGACGATCCTAGCCACAGATTTCACACTACAATAGTGATATTTTCCAAGAACGTAGCCACACTTGTCTTCTGTCTGGCAACGTGTCCACTTTATCGGGAGGATGTACGGTTTTTGAATTATCTGCGTCTAACCGACACAAACTCCAGCAACTGCCCCATAAGCCCCAATGTTAAACGGGAAGAGGATTCTGGGAGCAAAGCAGAAACTGCCCTGCTTCTCTTCACGCCCAACTTCCTGCTTCACGTCACAATGTGTGATTCTTCCCTCAGGAGGAGAAGTGAGATTGATGGCAGAGATCATTTTACACCAACGAGGACTTATTTATGAATGAAGACGCTGATTTGAGGTCATAAATTACTTAAAACACGACACAGTGGACCTTTAAAATGTTTATCTTGAATGCACAACATGTCCTTCCTGCCACTAGAGGTCCCTCTATCACAGAAAAGAAGATGTTTTAGAGCTGCTCAGCTCTGGAGGAATAAACACCATCAGATTCTTACACATCACCTCTTTAATGCTGGATCATACATCATCAGTGTTTTACTGAATATATTTTGTGTTTTCTGAATCTGAAATGTGACTACAGGCTCCGACACAACTGAATTTTTATTTTGTGTTTTGGGAATATTTCTAGTCCTCAAAAATAATGCGACACATTTCTGTTGACTTTTATTGCTTCTCCGTGCAAACATGCACCAACATCCCAACTGATTCTGAGTAACCTGTAAAAAACACAGTGAAAGTTTCACTTCACGAATGAACTTTCCACCGCTGCCAGACGAGCGAATGAAAACCTCACAAACCCGACATGCAGTGGAGAGGAAATGTAACTGACAGCAGGAAGTACAAATCAAGTCCCAAACATGTCACATCATTATCCAGCGTTGCGATATTAAATATTTCAGTTCTTACATTGTTAACTTTTGGCTGATGGTCGTTTCGTCTCCTGAGATCTTGACGACAGTAAAAACAGTGAAGTTGCCTCGCTGTACTTCTCGTGTCAGGAAACCTCTTCACTGGATTATATTGACATTTTCTTTGGTGGCATTTTGTCTTTTTAAACCTCATGTTCAGAAGTAATGAAAGGATTGTAATCCCCACAGAGTCTGTGATGATTAAAGCGATTATCCTGCCGCAGACGGAGCGCTGGCTGCACGTTGATGGACACTTTAAAGTATATAAATAACATTAAATAATGCCGTCGCTCCTCTTTGTTGCTGCTCCCAGCTGGTTTGGTTCATGTCGGCCTAAAACAAACCTGTCGTCAGGCTAAACACCGGGGACGCGTTGGCATTTGCTCTCCGGGCTGAAAAATGATGCTTTTTATCATTTGGAGCAGAAACGTGTTTGCTGCAGGCTCTGTTTAGCATTTGAACACCACAGGGCATCGAGGGTTTGTTCCAAAACAAAGTCCAGGACACAAAGTGAGTTCAGAGCGCCAGAAATCAGCAGCCAGCAAGGTCATCGCCGCCACGCAGCCGCTGCCGCTGTCGCCGAGAAATATTACAGCCGGTGTGCTGCAGGATCGTAAAAACCCTCTTATCTTTACGGTCGACATCGAGATGCTAACAGAGAGTTTGTCTCTGCAGGGGGCTCAGTGTGTGTGTGTGTGTGTGTGTGTGTGTGTGTGTGTGTCACAGCTGCTGCTCTGTTTTCTGCAGCCAGCTGATTGCTAAAAGACAGAAAAACTACAAAAGTGCGTTGTCAGAGGCCCGAGGCTGCACAGCAGCGCTGCGTGTCACCCAGAAGTCAGAGTCAGTGAAGCAGCGGGAGGACGACGACATCAGCGCACGTTAAAGACTCTTTGTTGTCTCGAAACACACATTCACAACGTTAGACCCCGTTACTTCAGAGTTCGGTTGTGTTTTGCTCTCTTATCTGTATTTTTATGTCACTTCTTTTCCTTCTACTTCACGTTTCCACTGAGGACGTAAAGTTGAACAACCTCTCTGTCCAGCAGACGAGTGTGGTCACAAATATCCTGAATATTTGAAATACAAACATAATGTTATATTTATCTTTTGATGGACATCTACAATGTAACTCCCTTCATGTTGTATCAGTTTTCCCTGTGTGGGTATTTTTCATGTTATTGTATCAAAGGTCAAACACGAACCAACAACAGTGAGTGAAACATCGAAACATAAAAACTACATAAAGTAGTTTTGTTTCAGGCAGCGCTGCTCCTCATCACAGTCAGAGACACAGAGACGGTAGATCAACAAGAAGTCTGAGTCATCTGAAACCATCCTGATGCTGTCAGAAGAAGTTTGAATTAAAATGAGACAGCGTAGATGAAACTTAACAATATAAACGTCACAAAATGGTCAAATTATTGTGCATGACTTTTTGTTTTACATTACTGACCAAACATCATACAAGGTTGCACAAAAACAAAAATGATTGTATCCTGCATCGCTGCAATAGATATAAGCTATTAGCAGATAATTCCAATACAACTCAACTCTCATTATGTTGATTAAAAACATTATTCTGGTTGAGATGGTTCAGATATTCTCAAAATTACTTTCATACCAGACCTCGTGTACGTTGCAAACATCGTTACTTACGTACCTTCAGTGATGAGCTTCATCTGTCTTCCTCCTTTGCTGCCATTAAAGACTCTTTGTTGTCTCGAAACACACATTCACAACGTTAGACCCCGTTACTTCAGGGTTCGGTTGTGTTTTGCTCTCTTATCTGTATTTTTATGTCACTTCTTTTCCTTCTACTTCACGTTTCCACTGAGGACGTAAAGTCGAACCACCTCTCTGCCCAGCAAAAATATCCTGAATATTTGAAATACATACATAATGTTATATTTATCTGTTGATGGACATCTACAATGTAACGCCCTTCATGTTGTATCATGTTTTCCCTGTGTGGATATTTTTCATGTTATTGTATCAAAGATCAAACACGAACCAACAACAGTGAGCGAAACACGAAACATAAAGACGGCTCCCATATTGACTTATTTAATACACCAAAGTAGTTTTGTTCGAGGCAGCGCTTCTCCTCATCACAGTCAGAGATACAGAGATAACAAGAAGTCGATCGTCACAGCGCGAACACGTGAGTCATGTGAAACCATCCTGATGCTGTCAAAAGAAGTTTGAATTAAAATGAGACAGTGTTGATAAAAATTAACAATATAAATGTCACAAAATGGTCAAATTATTGTGCATGACTTTTTTTTTTTATTTACATTACTGACCAAACATCATACAAAAATATAGCACAAAAATGAAAATGATTGTATATCTTGCATTGCTACAAGAGATATAAGTTATTGGCAGATGATAATACAAATCAACTCTCATTATGTTGATTAAAAACAGTATTCTGGTTGAGATGGTTCAGATATCCTCAAAATGACTTTCATACCAGACATTAGCCCCTTTCAGATAGAAAAGGTGGCACATGTGCAGCAAGGTAAAGGCTGCAATGTGCCTCCTTGTCTGTCTAAAAGGGAGGTGTAATATTCCTCCTTTTCCAAACAGCCTCCACTTTTCCTCCTCTGGTAGGCGTCAACATGTGACGTGACGTGAAGCAGGAAGTTGGGCGTGAAGAGAAGCAGGGCAGTTTCTGCTTTTCTCCCAGAATCCTCTTCCCGTTTAACATTGGGGCTTATGGGGCAGTTGCTGGAGTTTGTGTCGGTTAGACGCAGATAATTCAAAAACCGTACATCCTCCCGATAAAGTGGACACGTTGCCAGACAGAAGACAAGTGTGGCTACGTTCTTGGAAAATATCACTATTGTAGTGTGAAATCTGTGGCTAGGATCGTCATCTAAAGAAACATTTTCGGAGAGTTTTTTTCAGGCTCCCCCACTCTGCCAGTTGGTGCTGCGCGAACATTCCGCAATACACACTCATTGAAAATCCTGAATTTTTCTGAATTTTTTCGAAATCACTCACGATCAATTAAGGGTCACCGTTCAAAAACTAAACATCGTAGAAAGAAAGTTCAAATACAACTCAAATAGATAAGACTTGTGCCTACATTTTAAAGTTTGAATGGTGTCTCTAGGTCAAAGTCTGCCAGAGCAGGAGATGTTTGAAAAACCATGATAATTTTGTGACTTTTTTGACCCCGTCCCATTCATTCCTTATGGGACGATTTTTCGCAGTTTTTCTTCAAAATAAGAGCTTTACATTGCACCCCATCGGAGTTTAGAACTGGGATCTTAGCGGGGGCTTTTAATTTGAAAGTAGCGACCGCTATCAGCTCGCCGCTACAACAACAAGCGGACAACCAAGACAGCTACAGAGAGCGAGGAGACGCTAGCATCTCCCGGATCTCAGCGGCTTTCCAGCTGCTCATCTTGGTGGATGAAGTGACGAACTGACTGCTGTGATCAGCTGTTTCCTGGTTTTAAAACTCCCGGCTGTGGGTGCGCAGCAGTGCACGTCATCCACACCTCCGCCCATCTCAGCATTTGCCGCCACATTGCCGCCTCGGATTTACAGCAATGGAGGCGCAAATAAGTGTAACGTTACCCTCCGAGGGGCAAAACTGGAGGAACAAAACAGACCACCAATTTGCCGCCTTCTGTCTAAATCCGCGGAGCGAGCCGCCAAAAGGACGGCAGATTGGTGGCTTACTGCCCAGAATAAAAACGGCTATTGTGTACGTTGCAAACATCTTTACTTACGTACCTTCAGTTATGAGCTTCATCTGTCTTCCTCCTTTGCTGCCACAATAATAACTACGACCACTAGAGGTCGCCACACAACAAGAAACACGTGCTGTGATAAGCTGCTGTCACAGCTGAGCTGTATGGTCATTAATGTGATGAGGACAGGCTGGTTGCACTGCAGCGCTGAAATGTATAAAAGCTGCATTAGCGGGTCGATAATTTACACCAACATAAACCAGTAATTGTACATTTTTCCGAGAATGTGCCTCTTCAGCCTCTCTGTGTGCGAGGACCTCCTCGCTCAGGCCTCCCTGACTTTATTACCGAAGATAAAGAAGACATCAGAGCTTCTAAAGTGGTTTAAGCGAGGAGCCGGAGACAGATTTATCCCTCAGAAGAAAACAATAAAGGCCTATCTCCCTGCAGCAGCGGACGGCGGCTGGCACACTGGGTCAATTACAGGAGGAGAAGAAGAAGAAGTGGAGAGCGATGCAGCACGAAAAACACCTGCAAGAGACGGGATGCTTGTGTCCGTCCACACCGTCCAGCAGAGAGGAGGACGTTAAACTCCCCGGGTAGAGACAGACGGAGGTGATGCGCGCCATCTCTCATTCAGTCAGTTTGGTGCACCACCTGAGAGGAAAGCCTGCTGTCAGGACCGTCCAATAGGAGAGAATGTGTTTTTTTTACAGGCGGGTGTCATAAGAGGATTTAACGTGGAGACGGGACGACTGTAATCCCCACGTTACTGTCAAGAGAAACTGTTTATAGGAAACAATTTCACCCTTAATCTTTCTAAATCTTCTGCCGCAGATTAAACTACAGAGGGATTTAGAGGTTATCGACCAGTCTGTGTGTCAGCTGGTTCGTACGGACAGACTGAAGACGCGATGCTGCAGCGTCGGGACTGATTCATAATGATGCTTCAGTTATTTCACACTCTCAGAACTGTCAAAGATCATTTCGCTCTTCAGCAATGCATCGATTGGTTTGATTCTCGGACGTTCACTGAAACACCTGACCGGCTGTACGTCGGCGTTCACCAGCAGGTGGCAGCAGCAGCTCTGTGGGGTCAGCGTGCAGCTGTAATCTGAACATGAGCAGGTTACAGCAGGTTATAATAACACAGTGTAGGGATGATGTGTTTTCGAGGGCTTACGCGGAAATTAGCATCGACAAAAAAAGCTTAGGAGATTTTCTTCAGTTGGATTATTGCACAAAATAAACGGTGGCGAACAAGCGAACACGTTTTTGTTCTGCGAGATAATCGTCACAGATGAAAACCGCTTTTATGACTTTTGAAGCCCAAACAGCAGAAGTCAAACGCTGACGTTAGGCTATAAACCAGCTACACCGTCATCACGTGACCGCGATTAGCTTCCTGCTAGCTTCATGTTAGCAGCCACCTGTTTTAAGACACGTAAACGCAATTTAATTCAAACTTAAGAGAGAGGTGCAGTCTGCAGTCCTAAAACCCAGATCAGTTAGCATGTTAGCATGTTAGCTTCCTGCTCCCTCGTCTCAGAGTCTTTGAGGGTGTTTTCAGTTAAATGTGTGGCTGAGGATATTCACATGTTTTATTCTCCGACATGAAATCCATCATTAAATGTCCCACAGTTTAATTATGAAGCTCTTCATGTGTTAAAAACAGTTAGCGGTTGCTAACAAGTGTCTGAATGAGACTCCAGAGGTTGTCGGGGACATTAAACGTCCTCACAGCGAACACGGAGACTCGTCTCCTCACTAGTCCGTCTCTACAGGCCACTTTAGTTCCACACTGTTCTAACTCTGACTTTACAACTTGTACTCTGATCAGTTTATAGAAAACCTGGATAGTAATTGTGCAGTAAGACTCTTAGTGGTGGAGACGTTTGAGTCATGTGACCGTGATGTCGTCTGTTTGTAGCCGAACATTAGCTTCTTACTGCTACACATTTAATTTAGGTTCATCTGTGGAGACTGATCTGGATCAACAGAACCTGGACGGATCATGAAAAGGAACCAGAGCGATGCTAACTTCAGTTAGCTACAAAAACACGTGATCACGACACCGCTCTGTTTCAGGCATCTAACCGAAGACCCGTTGACTTTCAGTTGAGGGAACTGGAAGGGCAACGATGCAAACTTACTTCCAGTTTTCAGCTTGGTAACTTAAGAAAGAAATGAAATATTTCCCACAGTTGTTGGAAAATATTGTGCCTTTTTTAAATGTGTGAAAGCCTGACGCTAACATTTAGGTCCTGTCTGAAAATTTCATCACAGTATCTTAAGAAGTTTTCTTCCAAAGATCTTTTTTAGGTCGTCAACGTCCCGTCTTATCATGAAAAAAGCCTTTGGTGAACATTTTTCATCAACACTGAGTCCAACATGGTGTCTCTTCCTCTCTGCTGTATGCTAAGTTAGCCGTGGTGGCGTGCAGCAGATCACAACAGTCTCTGGTTTGGTTTGGAGCTGCTCGCTGAAACAGATCCGTGAGGTTCTGATAGCAGCTCAGCGGGACGCGGTGCGTTCAGGTTCCTCTCAGCAGTCTGGATGTTGATCTGATTGTCTTGGCTGTGAATGTGACGCCTGTTCGGCGCCCTGCTGTCCCGGCGCTGCTCGGCTCCGTCGCTGTGTGGATCGGCGCCCAGACTCCAGGAACGCTGCGACTGTTCAGTACATCTCATTTAGTACATGAGCTGTTTTACAGCGCTATTAGAGAGCAAAACGGGTCTGAACCAGCTGTTTGAATACGTCACGTGCTGTTCACGTCAAATAAAGACAGGATGAGAGTCTGAGGCGCACAAAGACTATAAAAATCATTCCAAATTATGAAAAACATGAAAAAGTTAACTACATATATTCTCTGTAACTTCTTCAAGTGATCATGAGAATAAAAGGAGGCGTTTGAAGCTTTATTGTCTTTATACGACAACAAAGACTAAAGAAGAACTAAATACATTTCTGTTTTAACTCCCATCCGGCTGAATTCAGACGTCTTCTGTGCAAACAAAAAGCTTATTCATGAATAATTTGAATGAATAAATCATTTTATTTTAACTTTTCTCTTCCTCACAGATTTTTCACAGTCAACAACCGAAAAAGACAAAACCGTGCAGATCCATAAAATAAATATGCGTTCTCACTTTGCAGGTTTCAAAGACAAACAACCCTCTGAACTTATAATTTCCTTCTCTTAGTTTCATGTTTTATTTTAAAATAAAAATCAGGAAGTCTTTTGTTCATAACTGGAGTGTTTTTGATGCTTTTAAATAATAATATCTAGAAATTTAAAGGTGCCTATAAAAAGATAACAGACAATAATTCACAATAATAAGATTTATTTATGAACAACTCTTTTCTGAAGATTAATGATCTGGTCTATTTGTGTTTCTTCTCTTTTAGATTTAGAATCAATACATTGAAAAATCTATATTTTCTTTACATCTAATCTTCTTCTACTTTTAATTTAAAGGTCCAATTTTTAAAGAAGTTGAATTTTCAGATACTTGTTGGGATTGTGCGTCGGGTCAGTTTGGAGTGAGATGTAAAAATGAGCTTTAATGACGTGATGAAGAGTTTAAACTGAAGAACATCTGGTGCCGTCGGGTCCAGATGTTGTTGTGAAGCAGAATTTGGTGTCGAACCTGAATTATTTTTAGCATTTCTCACAGCAGCCAGCTCGTCGTTGACTCGTGTGCTTCAGCTCCATGAAGCGCTCGGAGCGATGTCATACAGATCGGCGTGCGTGATGCTGCTGTGAGAATATGACCTGATGTCTGTGTTCGTGGCTGCAGGTCGTGATGACGTCACCGTCTGAACGGTCAGCTGATGGAAGTCGTCCTGGACAAACAGCAGGACGCTGCACTTTCCTCTCTTCTTCTGTCCCTTCCAATTTCTGTTCTGCTGCCTCCTCTCTTTTTTTTTCCTTCTATTTGCTCTTCTATCACTTCGTCTCGCTCGGCGCTGTACTCTGCTCTCCCAGAGGGGTTGAGTGGGCAGATTTTCTCATCTCCATCTTTCTCCTCCCTCTGGAGGAGGCAGAGCGGCGGGAGGAGAACGAGGCAGACAAAATCTGAAATGCAGAAAAAGGTTTTTGATGTGCTGGATGGATGTTAAAGGAAACTATCCGCCTATTTTCCACCGTTGTACATCGATGCCACGATGAGATCACTGCAGGTGGAGAGCAGCAGGTTGATAGGATGATAGTGTGAAGATCTGATGTAGCATCTCAATCCTGAGTCCTGATGGACAGTTTAAAGATCCACTGTGTCGTGTTTTAAGTAATTTATGACCTCAAATCAGCGTCTTCATTCATAAATAAGTCCTCATTGGTGTAAAATGATCTCTGCCAACAATCTCACTTCTCCTCCTGAGGGAAGAATCACACATTGTGACGTGAAGCAGGAAGTTGGGCGTGAAGAGAAGCAGGGCAGTTTCTGCTTTTCTCCCAAAATCCTCTTCCCGTTTAACATTGGGGCTTATGGGGCAGTTGCTGGAGTTTGTGTCGGTTAGACGCAGATAATTCAAAAACCGTACATCCTCCCGATAAAGTGGACACGTTGCCAGACAGAAGACAAGTGTGGCTACGTTCTTGGAAAATATCACTATTGTAGTGTGAAATCTGTGGCTAGGATCGTCATCTAAAGAAACATTTTCGGAGAGTTTTTTTCAGGCTCCCCCACTCTGCCAGTTGGTGCTGCGCGAACATTCCGCAATACACACTCATTGAAAATCCTGAATTTTTTCGAAATCGCTCACGATCAATTAAGGGTCACCGTTCAAAAACTAAACATCGTAGAAAGAAAGTTCAAATACAACTCAAATAGATGAGACTTGTGCCTACATTTTAAAGTTTGAATGGTGTCTCTAGGTCAAAGTCTGCCAGAGCAGGAGATGTTTGAAAAACGTCGATGATTTGCGACTTTTTTGACCCCGTCCCATTCATTCCTTATGGGAAGTTTTTCATACGGAGGCTTCCATGTCCTTCCGCTCTATAAAAAACGATGAACTGGTGAGAGGGACAAAAAGCTCTACGTGGTACAGATAAGGCTAAAGGCGTTTTCACTCAGAGCCAGCGTGACTGTGGAACGGAGAAGGAGCTTAGCCAGACGCGCTCGTCAGCTGCAGTTTGAAGTCTGTTTGAAATAACGTACCTCATCACCCGAAACTAAACTTGATGAAGTGCTGTTTGAAGACATGTTGTTGTCACAGCTTCTTGAATCTTGACACATCCCGCCTGCCGTAGTTCCAACAGGCTGCAACGCACGTTTGAAAACGCGAGGCGCTAGAGAGCAGTATTCGTTTGGATGCAGAATAACATTTAACCACTAGATGGGAGAAATAATTCCACAGTGTGTCTTTAAAACTAGAATAATCTAAAAAGAATCTCATTCATTCTTGTCAAAACCTCGTGCCTACATTACCCACAGTGCAACAGGATGGCCAGCAGTTGAATCAGAGATTATGGCGTGTGATGCTAATATCGGCTAATGTGTCCTGCAGCTTCAAACATCGTCTTTACCTGATGACGTCACTCGAGGACATTTATCAGATTGCCCTGAAAAACACCGTCTGTGCAAATAGTACAATCTGATTTTAGATTTATTATTAGGCAGTGACATCTAGTGGTCATGGTAATTATGACGGGGAGCAAAGGAGGAAGTCAGGCGATGCAGTATAAAGGCCGACAAGCTCCACGTAGGTAGGAGGGGTGGTGGTTAAACAGGTCGGAGATGTAAGAAATAACCGACTCCCCTCTTGTTTCTCTGTGGTATTATTGTTGGCAAAGACTGTACGAAGCAAAACACAACCGTATGAATCCCAGTTTGATCTAGAAACCCTGATCGCATGTACAGCGTGTCCTACTACACTTTGTCTCGTCCCACTGAGTTTTGTCTTGTGTCTGTGTTGATCTGTCGCAGCAGGAAAGTTTAAATCCAGTTTCCAGCCAGTTTAGAAATGATGCATAGTTAAGAACAGTGGAGCTCTGCGGCCCCGAGGAATAAGTAATAATAATAAAGACGGTGATAAATGACTGTGCCGGGAACAGATCTGCGCTGGACTCGGCGTCCTGCTGAAGGACGTTGCGGCGTTTAAACCGACGATCGTCCTGCTGCTGCTTTATTCTGCCTCCATATGCTTCTCACACACAGACATCATGTCTTGGAACAAATCTCTCTCCTCAGCCTCCAGATGCGTTAATGTCCTCGCGGATCTTCTCCCCTCTTTCCTCCGCAGTCTGCCGGCAGATTCCCGGTGACGCCGGCGTCCCTCGGGGCTCCGCTGATTGGCAGGGATTTTAATTGCGACCACCTCTTTGTGAATAATAGATGCTCGTCTCACTAAGTGGAGTGATTAAATATTAAGAGGGCGAGAACATGCCACGCAAGTCTATTTCTGAACAGTACATGACCAGGAAACAAACCGGAGGAGGAACGGAAATCAAAGGTTGTCCTCGGTGTTTCGGCGGGGGGCTGCTGTTGTTTGTGCTCGGCTCGGGCTGTCAGCTTCACGCTCGTCTTCGCCCGAGAAATCCCTGCTGGAAAACTCTCTCCTGTCTTTATCTTGGCAGAGAACGACCTCACCCATCTCCCCCCTTCTCTCCCCGACAACATCAGACTCGCTTTAAAGCTGCTTCATCAGGTGGAGCTGCCAAACAATGAACCAAGAAGCCCCCGAAATATAACAGAGGTGTTAAAAGCAGCTTTGTCTTTGTTCTCAAACCTTCGTCGGTCGTGTTTTTTTACCGATTTATTCCAGGGTCGTATCTGACAATCAGACCTAAACACAAACGGACCTTCCATTCCTTTAATATTTACAACATTAATGAGGTAATAACACAAACTTTCTCCATCTGTGAATAAACCAGCTGCTCTCAGAGGACGATCAGGTCCCAGAACACTGTCTGAAGCTAGAGAGGTGGCAGGGTCCGCCACATATAAACACAGTAACACAGTATAAACTGTGTTGTCCTTTAAGGTCAGTTTGTTTAAAATCGAGATCTTTCTCTGCTCTTATTTTATTAACATTTCTTCTACAGACTGCTCCTTTAAAATCACTTTATTTATTAAATGATAAAAAGTTAGCACAACACAATAAACATAGAAATGAACCAGACAGACAAAAAAACAATAAGAACAAACAAAAAAATCACATATACACAAAATAATTAGACAGCAGGAATTAAATATGCTGACAAATTAATGAATCTGTGCAGTGTAGTCGTATGATAGAATTTGGAAATTAAATGTGAAGAAGCTGCTAAACAATGACGTATATTTGCATAAAAATGTACACAACTAATGAATATTTATGTCCCGTACCGACAGGATGTGCAGTTTTCTGAATAAAAGACCTCGTCAGAGTTTGGGAGAGCTGCCAATCTTAGAAATCACTCTGCAGCAAACTGGAGGAGTATAAATCATGCAGGGATGAAGCATCCCCAGTGACATCACAGTTTTATTATTGATTAATTAATATATTTCTTTACAGTTTAATTGGAATCAGTTATGATACATAAGAAACTGGTGATGACTCTCAGTCAAACCTCCTCTGTCTTTTTTCCATAAAGTATATTTGAGAAAAGTCCTTTTCTTCTTCTCATGACTGAACAAAATGATCACAACATTTTGTATCACGAGCAGAATTAGAGGAAAGTTACTAATTAGATTTGAAGAAAAATGGCTAAATGATATCTTGTTGAAACCGAACATGTTTTCAAATCAAACGCTGGCTGAGTGATTAAGGAGACGCTGAGAATGAATCACAGTCTCGTCTGTAATGTCCTGAGATGTTTTCGGATTCGGACGATTACAGAATAATTGGATGGTTGTTTAAATCCGACACTTACGAGTCGTCTGCTTTTGTTTCTGTGCTGTTTGCTGCTCTGGTTCTGGTTCTGGTTCTGGTCTGCTGGGTCTTTTCTCTGATGATGGTTTTGTCTCATTATCTGTGCACGACACGATAATAAAATGAATCAATTAATCAAATTCACCGATGTTAAGTGCAACAATGCTGCCACAACACGAGGCCGTAAAGCTGTTAATATGTTCCTGGGTGATGCTGCATGATCATATGCATGGATGCACAGGTGTGTGTGTGTGTTCCTGTGTGTGTGTGTGTGTGTGTGTGTGTGTGTAAACCATTTCAAGGGTAATGAAAGTGAGGAGATTGTTCTCAGCTCTCCCACACCTGGTACAGGACAGAAATAGACGCCACAGCGACAACTACACTGAGTGCATGTGACAGCCGCATTCAAACAAGCCTCGTGCGTGTGTGTGTGCGTGCGTGTGTGTGTGTGTGTGTGTGTGTGTGTGTGTGTGGTGTATGTAGGCCACTCTGCCTCATGCACAGTAAGCTCAGCGGGCTCTGGAGGATGATGCTTCAGTTTGTGTTGTCAGAGTTTGTAATTATATTTTCCTTTTTTCTTCTTCTTTCTGCTCCTCCTTCACGTTCATTACAGCCGAGTTGTGTCAGGTGGTCTGACTTATATTTTATCTTAATAAAAACCTGCGGAGAAGCCTTTAAAGTGAGCTGCAGGAGCGCCGCCGTACCTGTTCGCTGATGGAAGAAAGAGAAAAAAAACAAAGTCTGCCGTCGTGTTTTGCATCCGTAATGAGTCCTGTTGCGTGAGAAACATTGATATTTGGGGAGAATAATGTTAACCCATTTACATTTTCTCCCGCAAATGCAGAAAGGGGAACATTTCTTACTCCTTGTGGGAGGGTGATTTTTACAAAAATAACTCGCTGTGCCTCCAGAAGTCAAAGTGAAACATTAGTATGCTGCAGACGAAGCCGGAGACCTTTGTGGTATTCACACAGACGTCCCATTAGAGCCGAACCTGCAGCGCCGAGAAGAAGAAGAAAAACGCGGCTGGAGCCAAACGACTCGAGTCCGGCAGAACCTGGAACACTTAGTGTCGTGTTGATGGAGATGAAAAGGGAAAATCATAATGTCATTCAATAACCTGAGGGACGAGAGGCCCTCTGCTGCCTCGCCGTGCGTTGCTGTAGATGTAAAGCTGGAAATTATAATGAGAATTATGTAGATAAACTGCAAATATGCATTTTCATCTTTCATCGTTCTCCTTTTTCCTCAGCATTAAATTAGGCATCATTACCAGACGCCCACACATCAGATTACAGAGTAAGAGGAGTTTCATTTGAGGTGTTACAGTCTGGATGAGTGTCGTTCTGTTTCTGCAGGGACTAAAATATGCAGGAAAACATTTTCACCACCTGATTGTTCACTCGTCCTTTGCAAAGTTTGACTGTAAGCTTCTTTAATTTAGAAAACAGTCACTCTGTACTAATCTCATGTCCTTACTTTTGGTTATGTTATTACAAAACTAAACTATCTCAAGGAAATTGAATCGAATGCAACTGGATTTGGTTTTTGTCTTGAAGACGTTTCACCTCTCATCCGAGAGGTGAAACGTCTTCAAGACAAAAACCAAATCCAGTTGCATTCGATTCAATTTCCTTGAGATAACTATGACCTGGATGAATGAGAATGTTCACAGGCTACAAAACTAAACATGTTCAACCAGCTGTGGAGGAGAGTCGGTGCAGATCCAGACCTTCTGGAGGAATAAACACCTGGAGTCTCATCAGGTTCTGTTCTGATCCGACAGGGAGCAGAACTCAGAGACGAGCTTTGTAACTTCTGGGATTAAAAAGGTGATTCTCTTCACTCCTGTTGATCAGCCTGACTGCAGCAGTGATCCGGAGCTGACCTCCAGGTTCTGTTCTGTCGACTGCTGACTGGAGCTGGAGGGGAAATGGACTTTACTTCATGAACGTGACGTTACAGAGAGGAGACAGAGAACCAGAACCAGAACCAGAGTCTCTGCTGAGTCCTGACTTCACTCAGACACGCCATCGGTGCTAGATGTTGCTCGCTAACTTACGTCTAATGTGCAGTAAAGGAATCTGGCTGTTCGCTCAGCTGGTGTTGAAGACGTCATCAAACAACCAACATTATCGAAGTAACGTTTTGAAGTTTTCTTCTCGTTACGTTTCGTCTCGTTCTCCGACTTCCTTCCTCTCTGACTCTCTCCTGGAAGCGACAGACGTTCATCGTTGAGTGAACTTGTGGATTTCTCTCGTTTGAACTTGAAAACATTTGGGATGATGTAAGAACACAACCCACCTACGTATGAACACAGCTGTCACTTAAATGAAGACATCTTATATATTATATCTTTAAGCTTCATGTCGATGTTCAGCCACAGTTCTGTCTTCGTGGACGGGTCTTGAAAGTGAACAGGTGGCGTTGAAGTGTGATCACCTGAGTCCATCTGAGCTGGTGATGTCAGTAAAACCAGAACAGACCGTCGGGTCCATTCTCCTCTTTCAGAACTTTCTATCAAAACACGACCCTAAAGCATCTTTAACATGAATCTGCAGTAACCTCTGCGGCGGCGCGGCGGCGGGCGGGGAGCTCCTGTAAACTGACAAATGAAGGATGAAGGCCGTCGACAGCTCCTCCAGGTCCCGTTCTCCGGAGCAGATTTTAATCAACAGCAGCTGTAAAGGTTATGCTTTCCATGCTGAATGTGTTTGACGGGGTTTTGAATAATTATGTCTCCCACATGGCTGTAGTCGGGGGAATAATGGGCTGATAAATCATAAACAAGCTATTTCACACACTCGGCCTCCTGACACCGGCTGTTTCTGAGTTTCGGCTGACGATGCGATTTCTCACCACCAGCACAGGAAACTAATGCGAGGACGACGTTTCTGACACGACTGTGAACATGTGGGAAGAACGTTGTGGAAACATAAGTGCTGCCTGACACAGCCGACATCTGTGGAGCTCTAGGGCTTCTGGGAAACGGAGTCTGGCAGCTAACAAACAAACAAACATAAACAATGAAATTAGCAAATCAGCAAAAATATAAAGGCAAACTCTGCAGACTTTGTTTCTCTCTAATCTGACAATGTGTCAGCGGGTCCATCCATCCACCTGACAGGTGTGACATATTATCAACACGCTGATCAATCACTGTGATATTACAGTGAAATGAACATTTATTCATGCTGGACGTTTCTACAGTCAGCACGACTGCATGCTTCCAGGCAGCGTCCAGTCGCACCTGCTCACTAATCATGCTGCTCCATCAGCATCTTCATACACCACACCTGTCAGGTGGATGCTCACTAATCAATTTCTGCTCAAAATGTGAGAGAAATTATGATTTTTTGTGCATGAAAACAGTCTTAAATCTTTTACTTCAACATGTGAATAATCAGAGCATAAACTAAAATTGTTTTGGTTATTTTTTTGTTGTCTGTGAGTCTGTGATTGGCTCATTCACGGCGTAAAGTGAAACCTCTTGATAACTTCTGGATGGACTCAGACCTTCATCTCGTCCTCTAACATTTCATCTGCTCCATCATCACGTCACTATTTCAACTACTTTGTTTTATGACCAAATATCTGCAGAGCTAATGACGCACACATCCGCCTCGCAGCTGTTTCTTGCTAATTAGCAAATGTTAGCATGCTAATAAGCAGAACTAAGATGGTGAACGTTATATCTTCTGAACATTACATTAAAAAGCCTGGTCAGTGGCCTTACGTCTCGAAGTTTGATGCTAGTTACTAGTTAGTTTAAGTAATTATACAATATAATACACACATTATGTAATATTGCTCACTTCTGAAGCTGCTGTGTTTGCGATGTGTTGGTTGTAGCAACATTTGCACAGATGCTATAGAAGCAATGTCAATTAATTCTTTATTATCATTATTTTGAAGTATTGTGGCGGGTTTGTGGAGTCATGAGCACTTTTATCATCTTGTGTAATATTAGTTATGCTGCTGTGAAGCTCGTGTCAACATGGATGTCAAATGAAGCTACACATGCAAATAAAGGAGCCTGAACCTGAATATGTTAGCATGCCGATGTTAGCGTTGAGCTCAGAGCACCACCGGACCTGGTGTTGCAGCCCGGCGCCACCCGCTGAGCTGCACAGATTTAAAGCGGCGCCCGACAGCGCTGCAGGGGAAGTCTGAGAACATCACAGTGCTCAGAAACAAAGAGTTTTGGAGAGACTCAAATGTTCTTTGTCTCTAATTGAATAAAAGTGTTTTCCTAACAAACCAAATAATCAAATTAACGTCGGGTAGTCGTCGCTGTCTGTCCTCTGCCTCGGAGGAAAGCTTTCTGAGGGCACTTTAGGAGCAGCTCTCGCTGGTCTCTGCTTGCTCTCTAATTCAGTAATTATGTTGAGAGATCACACGGCTGCTTCATTATGAAGCCTCCACAGAGCGCGAAGAAATGGAAAAGGACTGCAGTACTTTTAGATTAAAATTTCTGCTCCCCATCTATTATTCTAAAAGAATATCTCACCATTATCTCACTGCGCACATCGCCACATGTCTCTGAATAAAATGTTCCTAATGTGGGTTTTTTTTAATTATCGCTGGCCCGAAGCATAAAGACGAAATATATCAGTACATTACTTTTGTTAAAATGTGTGTAATCACTGTTTTTATGACATGATGAAATGTTATAGCATTGGGAACCATTTCTATGTGAATATTTTACTTGCTGGCAATTATTTACTACAAATAAAACATTTCTGCTTCATGTGTTGAAGCTTTGTGTGTCTGTCGGAGTGTGCTGGAGCTCTTCTGCCTCCCTGGAGGCCAGAAAAATTATTCATACAGCTGTAAAGATTTCGAAGAAACTTAAAATTTAACCATAAAGCTTGATTTCTAACATGTGTAGCGCTCAAAGTCTTCCTCCTCCTCCGACTGTGCTGATCTACGCTGTTCTCCGTGTTTGATGCCCACGTTAAAGAAACGGCGTCCCTCTCCTTCAGGCTGCAGCGCTGAGAACCCAGGGGAGCTGCAAAACGTCCTCCTGTGAAAATCAAAAAGCATGAATGTTAATATAATTGCTTAACGTTTAACCCCTCCGCTGTAGCGCATCAACAGCGTGGGGCTTGTATTTCATTTCTCTGCTGCTCCAGAGGAAGGAGAAGCGGCGGGAGCTCCCCGAGGAGCCTCGGTGTAATCGGGTGATTTACTTTGATCCCCGGGGATTCAATCCATTAATCGATGAAATGGCAAAGGCTGTGAGACGCTGTAAAGACCATCTGAAGGGAGTCATCAATCATGAGCTGAGGGCTGTGAAGCATTTTTAAGGACCGCTAAGAAAGAGAGGAAGGACGTGAGGGTGGCCTCAATGTTCGATTGTCCTTCTCTTGTAGTTTTGTCAATAATTTCACAACAATAACCTGACGAAAAAGATGAAAGTGTAGTGTAAAGATTAAACAACGAGTTTATCTGCTCCAATGCTGCAACCGTTAGCATGTCAGGCTAAAAGCTCACTAATAACCAAGCCTTGCTGTCAAAGCCAAGGAGCCTGACAGGTATATCTGTGTGTGGGGGTTACAAATAATCTTTGAAAAAGCCTCACACACGATTACATCCTGTTCGACAGTCCCTCGCTCTGAGGGCACCGCTCCTGGAGTTCATGCTAACGTTAGCAGCTCAAGTTCAGTATGAACATTAAGCATAACAGCGTCAGATGAAAGCTCTACCCACTCTACCTCCTAAACCACAGCCGCCCTCGACACTTTATGTTTCTTTATGTTCAATTTTCAATTTAATGTCGAGCCAACGCTGTGCTCATGGTCGGGTTAGGTTTAGGAAAACATCGTGTTTAAAATATCTGATTCTCTCGCCGCCAACACGGCTGGAAATCTTTTCAATGACATTTTGACTTGTCAAAGCAGGAAAAGCACAGGTGGAATTTCTAACACTAACGATGGCTGCATTCCATTCAGGTGAGCTGGTTCCAGGGCCAATGTTAACGTCATTGGTCAAACCTGTGCTTCTGCTTTCACACGTCAAAAGGTCTGCTGTGAAAATGGTCTATTGTCCAGAAGTGTCGCTGTCGTGGAGCTGTCACGTTGGTTTCATTATGTGTGTGTTTTCTAGGTTCTTGTGGCATCTTCGGTCCAGTCTTTTGTTCGGTTCTTGTCGAGCCTGCCTTTGTGTTTCCCAGATGTTTCTTCATCCAGTGCATCTGCCGTCTCTCTGCCACCTCTGCTCATCAAAAATATCCGGTTTTGTTGCCAATAACATGGCTGGAAAATGTCTTCTAGTCATTTCTGGCTTACAGATATTGAAGCATCATGTGGAACAGTGGTCTTTATTGAAGCTCATGTAGAGTTCATTTAATCTGAGTGTGATATGAAACATACAAACTGAACATATCTGTCGTCTGCAGAAAAGTAAAATGCCAACATTTTATCCTGGTAACTGGGCCCACTCGTGTCTTCATCTGAAATCAGAAGCAAAAAATTCAACAAGAATTCGAGTGGAGACCTTGGAGGGCATATCATTAGCAACACAGGGACTTAACGAGCAGCTAATTAACCAGAATTACCCTTTAAAGGAGAGAGGGTGAGACACTGAAGCCCTCTCAGCCTTTGCGGTTTCCCTCCCTGATCCTCTGCGACTCCTCCTGACATCCAGTCAGCTTCCAGCAGACGTGAGAAGGTGAAACGAGGCGAGCGGCGTCTCTCGTCTGGGCCGCCGGTTAATTATCTCGATGTGTTTTTAAAAAGTGGCATTCACCGCCTCTTCCAGTGACAGCGTCTTCCTGACTCCTGCAGTAAAAAAGTTGCCAGTTTGTTGGAGGATTGAGCTGCTGAGGGCGGCTCAGGTGAAGTAAGTGAGGGGTGAGATGCTCCTCTTAAACATTTTGTTTCCTCGCTGCACCTTCAGGACGGAGAGATGAGCAGTAAGTCTTCCTGTGGAGGTGAGACTTCTGATTTATTCTGACACTCTTTCATCACGCTGGTCTCTTGTCAGGTTTGTCGTCTCTGAACTGCCGAGCTGGATCTCAGGTGGGGGATTTTTCTGTTTTTCTTTTTTAACAGTGTTGCCAGCGGCTCACTGCTCCGGACTAATGAGCCATCTGGGCCTGGCGATGTACTTTGGCACCAAAGTCACACATGTCCTAGCAGGGATGACACTCGCCTGCATGGCCTCAAACCCAATAAAATGCATGCTGGGTGAAACAGGGTTAATAAAGCATGCCTACATGTGAACTCTCCGCAGTGCAGGCTGGTAATAAATGAAGAGAACAGAGATGTGCTGAGCGGCCTGTAAACACCTGCTGTGGAAATTCATCCTGACCTGAGGGCAGACGCACCATCACGTCCGACTCCTTTAATACACCAAACAACCAGTAAATAACCTCGCACACAGCACCAATTTGTGTGTATCAGAGCTGACATGTTGTTTTCTTCGCTCACCTGAGCGTGGCTTCGTAGTTACCTCATTTCTCACAACTTAAACTAATTACGTTGCCTGCGGAGAACCCAGTGACACCTGGCATTCAGATGTGATGTGTATCTGGACACGTGATCAGATCTGCCTGAGCACCTCTGAAGGTCGTCCGGCTCGCTTTTAGTGTGAACACAATCCATACAACGTGCTGGCGTCAATACACAACATGACACTGATGGATGGATGTTTCTCAGCTTATATAACATATAAGTTGTTGCATGTTTAGAGAGCGAGTGAGAGAAAAGGCTGAGAGAGACACGCCTGACGGATTACACCTTCATTCAGTGACATGTAAACACCAAAAGATAATTTGTCAGCTGTGTGACGGAAATAATAATATACAGTAATAATAATGTGTGTGATGAGCTTCATGCAGCTGAGGGGACAAATAATTAGCGATTTGTTTCAAACATGTTTAAACTCAACAGCTCAGAGTCTGGAGATGACCTCAAATCTTTCAGGTGAAGAGATATTATGATTATCAGATCTCAAAACGAAAAACACATCTGCCTTCTTTATTTTTAATCCGTCAACGTTACACACACAAACCCTGCACACCAGCCCGTTAATATTTCTGTGTGTCGTGAAAATTCACAATACGAGACAAAATAGGTTTGTCGGGCAGCGAAGATGATTTTGTGTTTCAGCACGTCAGTCAGTCCAGTTTGATCCACTGCTAGCTGTACTGGAAACACACATGAAAGAGAAGAGGAACAATTCCTGAGAACCAGTTGATCCTGAACGGCAGCTGTCAGACTGTCAACTCAAACCAGAATCCTTCCCCTAAACCTAACCAAAGGAATGTCTGGTATGCCTGCCGTTGGTACGGTCATGTTGTTTTGGGAACGGCTGTATGTGACGCTGGCAATCGACCTATTCAGTTGTTTAGTATGAGGATGTGTTGCTCTGTATAATTATAGTTTGCAGCCCGTTGAAGGTCCGACGCCTCCCTGAGACTACACATACTGTATAAGGTCGATTTCCTCCCGAGACGGATTTCAGGAAACAATCTCAGTTTTTGAGTGAAGTTGTCTGAACGTGCAAACACACAGGATTATTATTTGCTCTTCTCTCTTCAACTTCAGGCTTTCAAATGCCTATTCAAGCATTCAAACTCCATCCAAAGATATAAATCTGTGTGCTGTGTCTGTAAACACACTGAGACTCTATCAGGTGTGTTGACTCATGCGGTATCCCTCCTCACTCTCTCTTTGTGTGTTTACCTAATAGAGCAGTGTATTACACCGGTTCATTCATGCAAATAACACGACCCTGCTGCGGTTTGTAACCCGATCATTAGCATAGTAATCTCAGTGGAAGTTGTTCTCAGCTCATATCTGGTGGGCGGCTGGCTCAGCCTCCCATTAGCTCCCGGAAATAGACCCATTTTTTTTTTTTTCCTACCTGCGCTCACGCTGCTCTGTATGTAGATGTATGCTGCCGGCTGCAGCTGCTGGTTAATGTGCTCGGGGCTTTTCTCACACTTTGCCTCGATTCACCGTTTATGAGGTGGCCGACTGTGTGTGTGTGTGTGTGTGTGTGTGGCATGATGAGATATAGAAAGTGAAGAACTGTTTGTCATCGTGCTGCACACGCTCAGTGCAGGCGGATAGCTGAACAGGAGCAGCAGAGACATAAAGGGGAATGACCTCAACATCCAATCAGAGCAGAGGGCTTATTAGATAAACGTCAGCGTCCATCACATGTTTATTACTTCACTGCGGAGGAGGAGGAGTTTCAGTTCAGTGCGTTTGTTTGTTCGCCTCAAAACTGAGAAGCTGAAACTAAAGAACTTTGTGTTGATCATCAGTATGGTTGGAAATTAAAATAAGCTTTTACACTGAAACATCAGAGCACATTTTGGGATCACGTCTCGGTCATTAGAAGTTTTTGAGAGTTTATTTAACTCAGTTATTTGAATAAAAAACTCAAATTCACAACACGGCGCCACGCTGTACACAAACAGGCAGTGTGGTCGGCCTAATTTGTTCAATTATTTGTTTTCTTTTATGTTTAATGTTTATTATAATATTCCCTGTACAGTCAGATTCCTTGTTTGTGGACACGTACAAGGAATAACGCTGATTCTGTTTCTGACAACAGAGAAAACAACTATCTGTGGAGTCGAGCTGAAACAAACCGTCTGCCCCACGACCTGACGCTGTGACAGCTTGGACATGCAAGATGACTGGCGGCGCCACGTCATCAGTGTGTTCGTCTACGGTACCTTTTAGTTTCGTCTCTTCTCTCAGCCCTCTAACAGTTTCTGCATGAACAGACGAGCAAACAGATCATTTTCAGTTGCTGGTGTTAAAACAAACCTGGTGTCCACTGACGTCCAGTGACACCAACTGAAGGTTCACACTTTGCTGTCAGTGTTCAGAGACAGGAAATACATAATGGGGTCTTTTTTATGAAGCAGGGATACTTTATTAAAGCCACATAATTGCAGGATGTCGTGGGGATGTGGGGATGTTGGGGATCGCCCATGAGGAAGAGCGGCTTTAATATGAACTGTGCCACAGCGGCACGGCTGATTCCCGGGCTCTAAATCACACCGCTGAGAGGTCGCCGTGCGCTGCATACCAGATAAAATCACTGTGAACTTCAAAGAATGACATTTAGCTGCGGCAGCGCCACGTGTGTCCTTGGCGAACAGAACCGGCCCTGACTGATGTGTGTTCGTATCCGCTGCATGGATAACGCAACAGATTCTTCCTCGAGCTCTTCTGTGTCTGAAAGCTGCTTCTGAATCGCTAAATCAATATGTGACAGCAGTTACAATCACTGGAATGCTTAAGTATGTTTTCAAGGCAGGCTGGTGAACGTGGAGACATAAAAACACATCATGACTTCAGACTCGTGTGACTTGAATTTAAATATGTAATCCTTTAATTTTCACTCAGTTTTTTTGGGGAGTAAACATGATTTTCTGTACAGAGAAGCCCCTTCAGATACAAAACCCACAAAATATAAAACAGTCACATAGCTACAGTTTTCTTCAAGGTTATTTCCTTCCTCCCTCCACCAACAGTCCTTTCTATATGTTAGACTGGTGCAGTGTTCAACAAACAAAAATATGTATTAATATGCGTCTCAGCCAGTTGTCTCTGGTGAACGATGGCCACTGAGACAATGACAGGAAAATCCCAGAAGTTTAGATCAGACTACTCACAATGCGTCATCTGTGTTCGTCCTCATGTGAGACAAAACACAACCTTAAAGTAATAAAATATAGAATTGCTCCATAGCGCTGCTGGTGATCAAACACTCACCAGAGTCACCAAAGTCCATCATCCAGCGAGTGTCCCGACATTCACACGTCCCGTCAGTAAAGTCTTTTCAGTGTTTTCATCAACAGATTCACTTCATCAGTTTGTCGGAGCAGAATCTCAGCTGTGTACGAGCAGATAACGACTGATCTCCTGATTGATGATGATCATGTGAAGTGAACTCATCATGAGCAGTGACAGCCTCTGAGGCTGAACAGACACAGGAAGGAGCGCCGCCTGAACACACTCAAACATTTACAGAACAACAAGGAGACGGCAAAGTACCGCCCACAATGTTTGATTGACAGGTGATCTGTGTGCAGTGAAGAAATGACACAACAATCAGCTCTCAGCAACAATGATGGAAACACAACAAGTCTGAAGAAATGAAACACACAATTTAACCCACTGACCCTGAAATGACTTCAGTCTATCTGAGTCTACAGAACTCAGCAGAACCTCCACCATAATCAAAAAGTCCAGCATAGAGAGGCTGAGTGAATGTGGTCTGGACTCTGTGGAGGAGAGTCATGGTGTCAGAGACGCTGTAGAAGGACAGAATACCTGCACTGTGATCCAGGTACACTCCAACTCTGGAGGACTGAGGACCTGAGACGGGAGTTTGGACACTGTTGTAATAAAACTCATAACCGTCTGTTTCACAATCTAACCTCCAAGATTTGTTATTGCATCCAAAGGCACTTTCATCTGACCTCCCTGCTCTGCTGATGTTCTTGTATGCGACTGCTACATAAACTCCTCCTCCTCTCCTCTTCACCTCCCAGTAACAACGTCCAGTCAGACTCTCTCTACTCAGGACCTGAGCCCAGCCAGTGAATCTGTCTGGATGATGAGAATAAGATTGTGTTTGACTCACTCTTGTTGCTTTTCTGTTCCCCTCAGATAATAACAGACGTGTGTTTACTGTGTTTTGATCCAGTGTGATTTCACGTGAATATCTTAAGAAGTCAATTCTGGTCTTTGGTTCTGGTTGTAGCAGTGAAACATCCACTTCAGTCACTGTCAGTGAGACGTTTGTCTGTTTCTGTCTCAGGACGTCCTGTAGTTTGTCTCTGAGCTCTGACACAGCTGCTGTCACATCCTCAAAGTACTTCAGAGGACGGATCTTGATGCTGGATGAGTGTGTAGACTCACTGAGTGCTGACAGTGAGGGGTAGTTGTGTAGAAACTGGTTGTGATCCTCTGTGTGTGAGAGCTTCTTCAGCTCAGCGTCTTTCCTCTTCAGCTCAGTGATCTCCTGCTCCAGCTTCTCCTGAAGCTCTTTGACTCGACTCACTTCAGTTTCCTGCTGGGATCTGACCTGCTGCTTCACATCAGAGCGTCTTTTCTCCATGAGACGGATCAGCTGGGTGAAGATCTTCTCACTGTGCTCCACTGCTTTATCAGCAGAGCGATTGATGGCCTCCACCTCCTGTTGAAGCACCTTCACATCTTTCTCTCTGTCCTGGATTCTCTGCTGGATGTTGTGTCGACTCCCCTCCAGCTCTCTCTGCCTCTCAGTCCTCTCTGCTGCAGCTGACACTGTGTCGTGACCTTTATGTTCCTCCAAAGAGCAGAGATAACAGATACACTGCTGATCAGTACGGCAGAACATCTTCTTCACCTCATTGTGACGAGAGCAGATGTTCTCCTGGAGCTTCTCTGACGGCTCCACCAGCTTGTGTTTTTCATAGGCAGGAGATTCAAAGTGAGGCTGCAGGTGTTTCTCACAGTAAGAGACCAGACAGACCAGACAGGACTTAACTGCTCTCAGTTTCCTCCCAGTGCAGACATCACAGGCCACATCTTCAGGTCCAGCATAGCAGTGATCAGCAGGAGCAGCTTGGAGTCCAGTCTTCTTCAGCTCCTCCACTAAAGCTGCTAACATGGTGTTTTTCAGCAGCTCAGGCCTCGGTGTGAAGCTCTTCCTGCACTGAGGGCAGCTGTAGATCCTCCTCTCATCCTCTGTGTCCCAGTGGTCTTTAATACAGTTCTTGCAGTAGCTGTGTCCACAGGGAGTAGCCACCGGATCCTTCAGTAGATCCAAACAGATCGGACAAGAGAAAGTCTCTCGGTCCAGCTCAACTGCTTTCTGCGCCATTTCACCTCTCAGTACATCGACTGTTTGAGAGTCACTTCCTGATAACTGAAATTAGTTTGAGGCAACAAGATAAGACATCAGAGATAAGAGGGAGTGGCTATCGACCTTTGCTTCATTCCAGGACGAGGAGCGACTCTGTGGATCTGAACTCTGTTTCCTCATTTACTGCATGTTTCATGTTGTAAATGTTCGAGTGTGTCTGCAGTCAAGTTTTCATCCAAATGTGTTTTGAATTTTAACCAAACTTTGAGAAAATCATCCAAAGAAAATTAACTTGTTTTCATCCACTACGAGTTAAACAGCAGCTGGCACAGATTCCTGAGGGCACAAGATGACGTCATTAAAGGAGCAGTCTGCAGTTTTGGTGAAGAAATGTTAATGAGGAGAGAAAGATCTTGATTGGCTGATTTCTTTTTCTGCCTAAACAAACTAAATAATGAAACTCTCTTTGTTTTCATGATTGAATAAACAAACTGACCTTAAAGGACAACATAGTTTATACCTTTTGATTTTGTTTATATGTTGCGGACTCTGCCACCTTTCTAGCTTCAAACAGCGTTCTGGGACCTTTTATTCCTCTGAGAACCCTTCATTCACCTACCTCGACCCCCATCCCCTTCATCCACCTACCTCGACCCCCATCCTCATCATCCGCCTACCTTGATCCCCTTCCCCTTCATCCAGCTACCTCAACCCCTCTATCTATTATCCACCTTACTTGACCCCCTTTCCTTCATCCACCTACCTCGACCCCCTTCCCCTTCATCCACCTACCTTGACCACCTTCCCCATCATCCACCTACCTCAACCCTCTTCTCCTTCATCCAGCTACCTCGACCCCCTTCACTTTCATCCACCTTCCTCGACCCCCTCCCCTTTCATCCACCTACCTTGACCCCTTTCCCCTTCATCCACCTACCTTGACCCCCTTTCAGTCATCCACCTACCTCGACCCCCTTCCCCATCATCCAGCTACCTCGACCCCATCCCCATCATCCACCTACCTTGATCCCCTTCCCTTTCATCCAGCTACCTCTATCCCCTTCCCCTTCATCCAGCTAACTCGACCCCTTCCCCTTCATCCAGCTACCTCGACCCCCTTCCCTTTCATCCACCTTCCTCGACCCCCTCCCCTTTCATCCACCTACCTTGACCCCTTTCCCCTTCATCCACCTACCTCGACCCCCTTTCCGTCATCCACCTACCTCGACCCCCTTCCCCTTCATCCAGCTACCTCGACCCCCTTCCCCATCATCCTCCTACCTCTACCCCTTCCCCATCATCCACCTACCTCGGCCCCCTTCCCCATCATCCACCAACCTCGATCCCCTTCCCCCATCATCCAGCTACCTTGACCCCCTTCCCCTTCATCAAGCTACCTCGATCCCCCACCGCTTCATCCAGCTACCTCCACCCCATCCCCATCATCCACCTACCTCGATCCCCTTCCCCATCATCCACCTACCTCGATCCCCTTCCCCATCATCCAGCTACCTCGACCCCCTCCCCCTTCATCCAGCTAACTCGACCCCTTTCCCATCATCCATCTACCTCGATCCCCTTAACCATCATTCGCTACCTCGACCCCCTTCCCCATCATCCACCTACCTTGACCACCTTCCCCATCATCCACCTACCTCAACCCTCTTCTCCTTCATCCAGCTACCTCGACCCCCTTCACTTTCATCCACCTTCCTCGACCCCCTCCCCTTTCATCCACCTACCTTGACCCCTTTCCCCTTCATCCACCTACCTTGACCCCCTTCTCCGTCATCCACCTACCTCGACCCCCTTCCCCATCATCCAGCTACCTCGACCCCTTCCCCATCATCCACCTACCTTGATCCCCTTCCCCTTCATCCAGCTACCTCTATCCCCTTCCCCTTCATCCAGCTACCTCGACCCCTTCCCCTTCATCCAGCTACCTCGACCCCCTTCCCTTTCATCCACCTTCCTCGACCCCCTTCCCCTTCATCCACCTACCTTGACCCCCTTCCCCTTCATCCACCTACCTCGACCCCCTTCCCCATCATCCACCTACCTCGACCCCCTTCCCCTTCATCCAGCTACCTCGACCCCCTTCCCCATCATCCACCTACCTCGACCCCCTTCCCCATCATCCACCTACCTCGACCCCCTTCCCCATCATCCACCTACCTCGACCCCCTTCCCCATCATCCAGCTACCTTGACCCCCTTCCCCTTCATCCAGCTACCTCGACCCCCTACCGCTTCATCCAGCTACCTCCACCCCATCCCCATCATCCACCTACCTCGATCCCCTTCCCCTTCATCCAGCTAACTCGACCCCTTCCCCTTCATCCAGCTACCTCGACCCCCTTCCCCTTCATCCACCTTCCTCGACCCCCTTCCCCTTCATCCACCTACCTTGACCCCCTTCCCCTTCATCCACCTACCTCGACCCCCTTCCCGTCATCCACCTACCTCGACCCCCTTCCCCTTCATCCAGCTACCTCGACCCCCTTCCCCATCATCCTCCTACCTCTACCCCTTCCCCATCATCCACCTACCTCGGCCCCCTTCCCCATCATCCACCAACCTCGATCCCCTTCCCCATCATCCAGCTACCTTGACCCCCTTCCCCTTCATCAAGCTACCTCGATCCCCCACCGCTTCATCCAGCTACCTCCACCCCATCCCCATCATCCACCTACCTCGATCCCCTTCCCCATCATCCACCTACCTCGATCCCCTTCCCCATCATCCAGCTACCTCGACCCCCTCCCCCTTCATCCAGCTAACTCGACCCCTTTCCCATCATCCATCTACCTCGATCCCCTTCCCCATCATTCGCTACCTCGACCCCCTTCCCCATCATCCACCTACCTTGACCCCCCTTCCCCATCATCCACCTACCCCGACCCCCTTCCCCTTCCTCCACCTTCCTCGACCCCTTTCTCCTACATCAACCTTACTCCACCATCTTCCCTTTCATCCACCTACCTTGACCCTCTTCCCTTTCATCCACCTACCTCGACCCCATCCCCTTCATCCACCTACCTTGACCCCCTTCCCCATCATCCACCTACCTCGATACCCTTCCCCATCATCCACCTACCTTGACCCTCTTCCCTTTCATCCACCTACCTCGACCCCATCCCCTTCATCCACCTACCTTGACCCCCTTCCCCATCATCCACCTACCTCGACCCCCTTCTCCTTCATCCAACTACCTCGACCCCCTTCCCTTTCATCCAGCTACTTCGAACCCCTTCCCCTGCATCCACCTACCTTGACCCCCTTCCCCATCATCCACCTACCTCTACCGTCTTCCCCTTCATCCACCTACTTTGACCCCTTGTAAAAGTGAAGTCATGAAGTCAGATGAGTCGTCTGATATGAGACATTTTCACACAGATAACAGACTGATGTGTCCACGTCTCTAATCTGACTGTCTTCATGTGATTGGACGGACCAGATGTGGGGGGTCAAACTGGGACTTGGGACATCTGTACTGGACTCATCAAAGTTTAAGGACACTAACATGTTGACACTCTTTATATTGACTTTCTGCCATAACAGACATGCTCTATTACGCACATACACACACTTTGCTAATTCATTTTCAGGATCATAATATCTGAGACAACAAGTGTAATGATGATGTCATGTTTTGTTCACACTTGAAACGTACAAACTGTGAGCATTGTCCTGGTGTATATGTGTCATTTCATCCAATCAGGAGATGTTTCATCACAATTGAATATAGATGTGTGTTCATGTCATCACCTTTTACCCAAAGAAGACCATCTGTGGTTGAATTAACCAGATCAGTCAGATCCAATTCAAATAAAGACAGTCGAGAGCTTGATGTGTTTTTATTTATTTTATTTTATTTCTGAAGTTACTCAACACTCAAGTCGTTCTCTTCAGTAAGTACTTTCATACTCTGATTTAAGTCGTTATTCTGATCATGACCTTTAAGCCGTTACACAATTTAGTGTACTCAACTTATCTTTTCAAATCAATTTAACGTAAATATACAAGATTTATTAATTTCATGTTGATTCAACTTTAGTACCGTCAACAATGTTTGATTGACAGGTGACCTGTGTGCATTGAAGAAATGACACAACAATCAGCGCTCAGCAACAATGTTGGAAACACAACAAGTCTGAAGAAATGAAACACACAATTTAACCCACTGAACCTGAAATGAGTTCAGTCTATCTGAGTCTACAGAACTCAGCACTGACTCTATCAAAAACATTCAGTCCAGCATAGAGAGGCTGAGTGAATGTGGTCTGGACTCTGTGGAGGAGAGTCATGGTGTCAGAGACGCTGTAGAAGGACAGAATACCTGCACTGTGATCCAGGTACACTCCAACTCTGGAGGACTGAGGACCTGAGACGGGAGTGGAGACTTTGTTGTAATGAAAGTCATAACTGTTTGTGTGACAATATAACACCCAAGATTTCTTATTGAATCCAAATAAACATTCATGTGTCCTCCCTCCCCTCTTGATACTCTTAGATGCGACTGCTACAGAAACTCGTCCTCCTCCTCCTCTCCGCTTCACCTCCCAGTAACAACGTCCAGTCAGACTCTCTCTACTCAGGACCTGATACCAATCAGTGAATCTGTCTGGATGACTAGAATAAGACTGTGGTTCATTCATGTTTGTTGCTTTTCTGTTCCCCTCAGATAATAGCAGCCATGTGTTTGCTGTGTTTGGATCCAGTGTGATTTCACATGAATATTTTAAGAAGTCAGCTCTGGTCTTTGGTTCTGGTTCTGGCAGTGAAACATCCACTTCAGTCTCTGTCAGTGAGAATTTTGTCCATGTCTCTCTCAGGACGTCCTGCAGTTTGTCTCTGAGCTCTGACACAGCTGCTGTCACATCCTCAAAGTACTTCAGAGGATGGATCTTGATGCTGGATGAGTGTGTAGACTCACTGAGTGCTGACAGTGAGGGGTAGTTGTGTAGAAACTGGTTGTGATCCTCTGTGTGTGAGAGCTTCTTCAGCTCAGCGTCTTTCCTCTTCAGCTCAGTGATCTCCTGCTCCAGCTTCTCCTGAAGCTCTTTGACTCGACTCACTTCAGTTTCCTGCTGGGATCTGACCTGCTGCTTCACATCAGAGCGTCTTTTCTCCATGAGACGGATCAGCTGGGTGAAGATCTTCTCACTGTGCTCCGCTGCTTTATCAGCAGAGCGATTGATGGCCTCCACCTCCTGTTGAAGCACCTTCACATCTTCCTCTCTGTCCTGGATTCTCTGCTGGATGTTGTGTCGACTCCCCTCCAGCTCTCTCTGCCTCTCAGTCCTCTCTGCTGCAGCTGACACTGTGTCGTGGCCTTTATGTTCGTCCACAGAGCAGAGATAACAGATACACTGCTGATCAGTACGGCAGAACATCTTCATCACCTCATCGTGACGAGAGCAGATGTTCTCCTGGAGCTTCTCTGACGGCTCCACCAGCTTGTGTTTCTTTAAAGGAGCTGATTCATAATGAGGCTGCAGGTGTTTCTCACAGTAAGAGGCCAGACAGACCAGACAGGACTTTAATGCTCTCAGTTTCCTCCCAGTGCAGACATCACAGGCCACATCTTCAGGTCCAGCATAGCAGAGATCAGCAGGAGCAGCTTGGAGTCCAGTCTTCTTCAGCTCCTCCACTAAAGCTGCTAACATGGTGTTTTTCAGCAGCTCAGGCCTCGGTGTGAAGCTCTTCCTGCACTGAGGGCAGCTGTAGATCCTCCTCTCATCCTCTGTGTCCCAGTGGTCTTTAATACAGTTCTTGCAGTAGCTGTGTCCACAGGGAATAGCCACCGGATCCTTCAGTAGATCCAAACAGATCGGACAAGAGAAAGTCTCTCGGTCCAGCTCAACTGCTTTCTGTGCCATTTCACCTCTCAGTACATCGACTGTCTGAGTTTCACTTCCTGATAACAGAAACTGGGTGGAGCTCTGATCTGAACAGAGTGTTTGTGCAGTGAACGAGTTCTGTCAGCTCAGTTACACTCATCCACAAAACTGAAGGGGAGGGAACAAGGAAATACACTGACAGAGTGGAGCTGAAGTGTGGGAGGAGGAGGAGGAGGAGGGGGAGGAGGAAGAGGGAGTGGTTATCAAGCTTTGCTTCATTCCAGGACGAGGAGCGACTCTGTGGATCTGAACTCTGTTTCCTCATTTACTGCATGTTTCATGTTGTAAATGTTCGAGTGTGTCTGCAGTCAAGTTTTCATCCAAATGTATTTTGAGTTTTCACCAAACTTTGAGAAAATCATTCAAAGAAAATGAGCTTGTTTTCATCCACTACGAGTTAAACAGCAGCAGGCACAGATTCCTGAGGGCACAAGATGACGTCATTAAAGGAGTCGTCTGTAGTTTTGGTGAAGAAATGTTAATGAGCAGAGAAAGATCTTGATTGGCTGATTTTTTTTTCTGCCTAAACAAACTAAATAATGAAACTCTCTTTGTTTTCATGATTGAATAAACAAACTGACCTTAAAGGACAACACAGTTTATACTGTTTGATTTTGTTTATATGTTGCGGACTCTGCCACCTTTCCAGCTTCAAACAACGTTCTGGGAACTTTTTTTCCTCTGAGAACCCTTCATCCACCTACCTCGATCTCCTTCCCCTTCATGCAGCTACCTCAACCCCTCTATCTATTATCCACCTTACTTGACCCCCTTTCCTTCATCCACCTACCTCGACCCCCATCCCCATCATCCACCTACCTTGACCTCCTTTCCCTTCATCCAGCTAACTCAACCCCTTTCCCATCATCCACCTGCCTCGACCCCCTTTCCTTCATCCACCTACCTCGACCCCCTTTCCTTCATCCACCTACCTCGATCCCCTTCCCCATCATTGACCTACCTCGATCCCCTTCCCCATCATCCAGCAACTTCAACCACCTTCCCCTTCATCCAGCTACCTCGACCCACTTCCCCATCATCCACCTTCTTCGACCCTCTTCCTTTTCATCTAGCTACCTAGACCCCTTCCCCATCATCCACCTTCTTCTACCCTCTGCCTTTTCTTCCAGTTACCTCGATCCCCTTCCCCATCATCCACCTACCTCGATCCCTTCCCCTTCATCCAGCTCCCTCGAGCCCTTCCCCATCATCCACCTGCCTCAATCCCCTTCCCCTTCATCCACCTACCTCGACCCCCTTCCCCTTCATCCAGCTACCTCGACCCTTTCGCCTTCATCCAGCTAACTCGACCCCCTTCCCCATCATCCACCTACCTCGACCCCCTTCCCCTTCATCCACCGACCTCGACCCCCTTCCCCATCATCCACCTATCTCGATCCCCTTCCCCATCATCCACCTACCTTGATCCCCTTCCCCATCATCCACCTACCTCGACCCCCTTCCCTTTCATCCACCTACCTCGACCCCTTCCCCTGCATCCAGCTACCTCGACCCCCTTCCCCTTCATCCAGCTACCTCGACCCCTTCCTCATCATCCACCTACCTCGATCCCCTTCCCCATCATCCACCTACCTCGACCCCCTTCCCCTTCATCCACCCACCTCGACCCCCTTCCCCATCATCCACCTACCTCGACCCCCTTCCCCTTCATCCACCTACCTCGACCCCCTTCCCCATCATCCACCTACCTCGATCCCCTTCCCCATCATCCACCTACCTCGACCCCCTTCCCCTTCATCCAGCTAACTCGATCCCCTTCCCCTTCATCCACCTACCTCGACCGCCTTCCCCATCATCCACCTACCTCGACCCCCTTCCCCTTCATCCACCTACCTCGACCCCCTTCCCCATCATCCACCTACCTCGATCCCCTTCCCCATCATCCACCTACCTCGATCCCCTTCTCCATCATCCACCTACCTCGACCCCCTTCCCTTTCATCCACCTACCTCGACCCCTTCCCCTGCATCCAGCTACCTCGACCCCCTTCCCCATCATCCACCTACCTCGACCCCCTTCCCCATCATCCACCTATCTCGATCCCCTTCCCCATCATCCACCTACCTTGATCCCCTTCCCCATCATCCACCTACCTCGACCCCCTTCCCTTTCATCCACCTACCTCGACCCCTTCCCCTGCATCCAGCTACCTCGACCCCCTTCCCCTTCATCCAGCTACCTCGACCCCTTCCTCATCATCCACCTACCTCGATCCCCTTCCCCATCATCCACCTACCTCGACCCCCTTCCCCTTCATCCACCCACCTCGACCCCCTTCCCCATCATCCACCTACCTCGACCCCCTTCCCCTTCATCCACCTACCTCGACCCCCTTCCCCATCATCCACCTACCTCGATCCCCTTCCCCATCATCCACCTACCTCGATCCCCTTCCCCATCATCCACCTACCTCGATCCCTTCCCCTTCATCCAGCTCCCTCGAGCCCTTCCCCATCATCCACCTACCTCGACCCCCTTCCCCTTCATCCAGCTAACTCGATCCCCTTCCCCTTCATCCACCTACCTCGACCGCCTTCCCCATCATCCACCTACCTCGACCCCCTTCCCCTTCATCCACCTACCTCGACCCCCTTCCCCATCATCCACCTACCTCGATCCCCTTCCCCATCATCCACCTACCTCGATGCCCTTCTCCATCATCCACCTACCTCGACCCCCTTCCCTTTCATCCACCTACCTCGACCCCTTCCCCTGCATCCAGCTACCTCGACCCCCTTCCCCATCATCCACCTACCTCGACCCCCTTCACTTTCATCCACCTACCTCGATCCCCTTTCCCTGCATCCAGCTACCTCGACCCCCTTCCCCATCATCCACCTACCTCGACCCCCTTCCCCATCATCCAGCTAACTCGACCCCTTCCCCTTCATCCAGCTAACTCGACCCCTTCCCCTTCATCCACCTACCTCGATCCCCTTCCCCATCATCCACCTACCTCGATCCCCTTCCCCTTCATCCAGCTAACTCGACCCCTTCCCCTTAATCCAGCTAACTCGACCCCTTCCCCATCATCAACCTACCTCGACCCCCTTCCCCATCATTCACCTTCCTCAACCCCCTTACCCATTATCCACCTACCTCTACCATCTTCCCCTTCATCCACCTACCTTGACCCCTTGTAAAAGTGAAGCCATGAAGACAGTTGAGTTGTCTGATATGAGACATTTCACACAGATAACAGACTGATGTGTCCACGTCTCTAATCTGACTGTCTTCATGTGATTGGACGGACCAGATGTGGGGGGTCAAACGTGGACTTGGGACATCTGTACTGGACTCATCAAAGTTTAAGGACACGAACATGTTGACACTCTTTATATTGACTTTCTGCCATAACAGACATGCTCTATTACACACATACACACACTTTGCTAATTCATTTTCAGGATCATAATATCTGAGACAACAAGTATAATGATTCTGTCATATTTTGTTCACACTTGAGATGTAGAAATTGTGAGTATTGTCCTGGTGTATATGTGTCATTTCATCTAGTCAGGAGACGTTTCATTACAAATAAATACAGATGTGTGTCCATGTCGTCACCTTTTACCCAAAGAAGACCATCTGTGGTTGAATTAATCAGATCAGTCAGATCCAATTCAAATAAAGACAGTCGAGAGCTTAATGTGTTTTTATTTCCTTTATTTCATTTCTGAAGTTACTCAACACTCAAGTCGTTCTCTTCAATAAGTACTTTCATACTCTGATTTAAGTAGTTATTCTGATCACAACCTTTCAGTCATTACACAATTTAGTGAACTCAACTTATCTATTCAAATCAATTTAATGTAAATATACAAGTTTTATTAATTTCATGTTGATTAAAGTTTAAATTTGTAGTTTTCATTTTCAGACCGATTTAATGTTCTAACTTGAAGTGTCTCCACTTGAAATGATGGGTCAGATGAATGTACTGTACAGAGTTCAATCAACAAATTAAAATAAGTTTCTACAGAAACATCTTTAGCACATTGGCAGACTTCCCAGCATGCACTGCTTGAGAGTTCAAACTCTCCTGAGACTCTTTTTCATAATTTGACAACAACATAAATGATGGAAACTTTCTGATTGTTTTAAAACTTTTTAAGATGAATCAGGGTTTTTACTCACAATAATGATAAAAAGCTAACAAAGTTAAAGGTTCATCATGAATTTATTCCTCACTTCATCAGTTTGTCGGAGCAGAATCTCAGCTGTGAACGAGCAGATAACGACTGATCTCCTGATTGATGATGATCATGTGAAGTGAACTCATCATGAGCAGTGACAGCCTCTGAGGCTGAACAGACACAGGAAGGAGCGCCGCCTGAACACACTCAAACATTTACAGAACAACAAGGAGACGGCAAAGTACCGCCCACAATGTTTGATTGACAGGTGATCTGTGTGCAGTGAAGAAATGACACAACAATCAGCTCTCAGCAACAATGATGGAAACACAACAAGTCTGAAGAAATGAAACACAATTTAACCCACTGACCCTGAAATGACTTCAGTCTATCTGAGTCTACAGAACTCAGCAGTGACTCCGTCATCAACATAAAGTCCAGCATAGAGAGGCTGAGTGAATGTGGTCTGGACTCTGTGGAGGAGAGTCTTGGTGCCAGAGACGCTGTAGAAGGACAGAATACCTGCACTGTGATCCAGGTACACTCCAACTCTGGAGGACCGAGGACCTGAGGCGGGAGTCTGGACACTGTTGTAATACAACTCATAACCGTCTGTGTCACAATCTAACCTCCAAGATTTGTCATTGAATCCAAACGCACATTCCTGTGAGTCCCCTGCTCTGCTGATGTTCTTGTATGTGACTGCTACAGAAACTTCTCCTCCTCTCCACTCCACCTCCCAGTAACAACGTCCAGTCAGACTCTCTCTACTCAGGACCTGACACCAGTAAGTGAATCTGTCGGGATGACTAGAATAAGACTGTGGTTGACTCATGTTTGTTGCTTTTCTGTTCCCCTCAGATAATAACAGCCATCTGTTTGCTGTGTTTGGATCCAGTGTGATTTCACGTGAATATCTTAAGAAGTCAGCTCTGGTCTTTGGTTCTGGTTCTGGCAGTAAAACATCCACTTCAGTCACTGTCAGTGAGACGTTTGTCTGTTTCTGTCTCAGGACGTCCTGTAGTTTGTCTCTGAGCTCTGACACAGCTGCTGTCACATCCTCAAAGTACTTCAGAGGACGGATCTTGATGCTGGATGAGTGTGTAGACTCACTGAGTGCTGACAGTGAGGGGTAGTTGTGTAGAAACTGGGTGTGATCCTCTGTGTGTGAGAGCTTCTTCAGCTCAGCGTCTTTCCTCTTCAGCTCAGTGATCTCCTGCTCCAGCTTCTCCTGAAGCTCTTTGACTCGACTCACTTCAGTTTCCTGCTGGGATCTGACCTGCTGCTTCACATCAGAGCGTCTTTTCTCCATGAGACGGATCAGCTGGGTGAAGATCTTCTCACTGTGCTCCACTGCTTTATCAGCAGAGCCATTGATGGCCTCCACCTCCTGTTGAAGCACCTTCACATCTTCCTCTCTGTCCTGGATTCTCTGCTGGATGTTGTGTCGACTCCCCTCCAGCTCTCTCTGCCTCTCAGTCCTCTCTGCTGCAGCTGACACTGTGTCGTGGCCTTTATGTTCGTCCATGGAGCACAAAATACAGATGATCTGCTGATCTGTACGGCAGTAAATCTTCAGTACCTCATCATGACGAGAGCAGATGTTCTCCTGGAGCTTCTCTGACGGCTCCACCAGCTTGTGTTTCTTGAATTGAGCCACATCAAAGTGAGGCTGGAGGTGTTTCTCACAGAAAGAGACCAGACAGAACAGACAGGACTTTAATGCTCTCAGTTTCCTCCCAGTGCAGACATCACAGGCCACATCTTCAGGTCCAGCATAGCAGTGATCAGCAGGAGCAGCTTGGAGTCCAGTCTTCTTCAGCTCCTCCACCAAAGCTGCTAACATGGTGTTTTTCAGCAGCTCAGGCCTCGGTGTGAAGCTCTTCCTGCACTGAGGGCAGCTGTAGATCCTCCTCTCATCCTCTGTGTCCCAGTGGTCTTTAATACAGTTCTTGCAGTAGCTGTGTCCACAGGGAGTAGCCACCGGATCCTTCAGTAGATCCAAACAGATCGGACAAGAGAAAGTCTCTCGGTCCAGCTGAACTCCTTTATGCGCCATTTCACCTCTCAGTACATCGACTGTCTGAGAGTCACTTCCTGATAACTGAAGTTAGTTTGAGGCAACAAGATAACAGATCAGAGATAAGAGGGAGCGGATATCGACCTTTGGTTCATTCCAGGACGAGGAGCGACTCTGTGGATCTGAACTGTTTCCTCATTTACTGCATGTTTCATGTTGTAAATGTTCGAGTGTGTCTGCAGTCAAGTTTTCATCCAAATGTGTTTTGAATTTCAACCAAACTTTGAGAAAATCATCCAAAGAAAATTAACTTGTTGTAACACTACGAGTTAAACAGTGTTCAGTATGCCTTAGTATTCCTTATTAGTAGTTTCGGTGAAGAAATGTTAATGAGCAGAGAAAGTTCTTGATTGGCCGATTTATTTTTCTACCCAAACAAACTAAATAAACAAACGTTCTTTGTTTTCATGATTGAATAAACAAACTGACCTTAAAGGACAACACAATTTACCTTATTGTCCTCTGAGAACAGCTTGTTTATCTATTTATTTTTATCTGTGATTTTTTTTTGAGACAAATATCTCTGATTTCAGCTTGTTAAATGTGAATATTTCCTGGTATTTTCACCATTTTCTGACATTTTATAGACCAAATGTTTGTTGTTGTTTTGAATATTGTGGTCAGAGATAATAAACCCACCCGACATCATCACTTTCAGCAGAGTTTCCTCAACTCAACTTAATACACGTGAACACACACACACACACACACACACACACACACACACACACACACACAGTATATAGCAGCCCGAGGCCTCGTGGGACCAGAGAGAAGCTGAGTAAGTCCATCTCGGCGCGAGATGATCCGTCCTCCGTGTGTCTTCATGAGAGCCGGCCGGCTGATGGAGCTGCTGGTTGGAGGAGTGTGATGGAATGAGAAGAGACAGCGAGGAGATTGGTTTGTCCGGTGCTGCCACAGTGATGGATGCAGGGGGAACCTGGAAGACCACACACACACGAATACAAACACAACCTGCGGCCCGCCGCATCTATATTTAACCATAATAAAACAGGATGAGGTGATACATTTCAATTCACATGAAACCATAACCACATCACAGCCTCGTCTCGGCCTCGTGTTTGGACGAAGTTTGTGGCAGTGGAGCTGCTACAGTGAGGACAAAGAAACTCACTTTTCCGCCCACTGATATCTTTTTCTCAGCGCCTTTTTGTGGTGTAATAAACTCTTAAGAATCCAGCCACACAAACGGAGCACAACATTTGTTCACTTCACTCGGCAGGATGATGACGTCAGGACTCTTGGTCTAGGCCTGATCTGGGACATACATGTGTGTGGATGGTCGTCGATTGTTCAGTTGTTGTTTGGTCGTAAGAATCAAAGCACAGGATTTTCTCTGGACACAGAAGGTTACGTTCGGCATCGACCAGTGGCAGCACTGAGCGAACCTGTGATGAGCAGCACTGCAGTGGTGTTTTTCCATCAGCCAGTCTGGCTCTACTCAGTTTGATTCTGTACATGTTGGTCGTTCACCTGCAGATAGTCACTGATTGGCTGCATTCACAAAGACGTCACCGCAGGTCGCTTGGAAACGGAGTGGGTGAACTTTGGCCCCACTCCAGAGCAGGTCGATCCCGGGCGCGGCTTAGACAACACTGTAAAACTGGTGCTGGAAGTGTGAATCAGCGCAGCTCGATTTGACTCTGCTTGTATTTACATTATTGTAAAGACCTTTTATGATCAGGGAAACTTTATTTTTGTTGTTTAAGTTGTTTTCCACACTTTATGAAATCCTGAATTATTCCTGCCAAAGCCTAACCTGACTCTCTCCAGATGAATTTGGTTCCGCCTCGCTCCACTCATCCATCTGGGATCGCTCCATTGGAGATGTGTTTCAGAAGGCTGGGCCTTATCAAAAATCCTTGCATATGATTGGATAAACCACTTGTCTGTCATCTTTATTGACGTGCTACTTCAACCACTCACATCGAAACCAACCTGTGACGTTGATGAGAGCGACGTTCTTTTAACGAAACAATATTGGGTAGATTGGACAACACGGATGAAACAGCAGCATCAATGTTGACGCTTGCTTCCTCGATGCGAGCCGCCATTGTTGTCTGAATCAAAACAGTCGCTTCTCCGCTATGTCACATCTATGAAACTCCCGCCCGGCGGTCCTGATTGGCTCGACCTGAAAATCTGGTGCCGAAATCCCTCCCAACGGGAGCGATCCCAGATGTATGTGAGTGGAGCGAGGCGGAACGAAACGCATCTGGAGAGAGTCAGGTTAGCCAAAGCTACCAGACTCCAGGTGATTTCCTCATCATATCACAAACTTCATTCGGACTGGACGGAAACAAAATAAAACCCACCAACACCATCTTCTTTCCTCTTTAGTCTGTTCCAACAGTTGCCAACTCTGGTTTAGTTGAAATTAAACTTTATTTAACGTGTTTGAAGCGAAAGGAGAGGAGCGAGTAGGAGGACTGACATCGAGGGGAAGGGAGTATTTGTTACAATACTGAATATTATTATATATTGAATTAAGTTTATTATCACTGACTTTAAGATTTTAGGCACATTTTCATTCCATAAGCAAACACCGTCCTCTAACCTGCACGGTGCCAGAGGACGCACTTCACCACACGAAGCAGGCCGCATCATAAGAAAGTTGTTATTTTTGCAGAAGGCAGCAAAACCAGCACTGCCACCACAGCTGCGACACGCAACAACAACATCTGGGTCCATTTTTTCCTCTGAACCCTCATTAATTTCTGACCTTCCCCAGCATAGATTTTATGATCAGCTGCAGCCGGCAGGACGCGTTCGGTTCCACCTGATGGATCCGTCTGATCGTCACTCAGAGAAGATTACGCTCCCTTTGTGAGTCACACCGCTCGTTAAAGCTCTTTATACAGAGTTATGTTGTTTACAGCAGCTGCCAGTGTCAGATCACACACACACACACACAGACACACACACGCTCACACACACACACACTCACACACACACACACACACACTGCTACAGTTCAGTAATGTGGGTGTTGAAAACCGGTTGAACAGAACAAGCTGACAAACATGCGATGACATTTATGAATATGTGTACATGGACACACACCACGCACATGCGCACACACACACACACACACACACACACACACACACACACACACACAGACACACACGCACGGACAGCTGAGAAAAGACAAACACACTTTTATAGCTCAGTAATGTAAGTGATGAAAACATGGCATGAGTATAAACAAAAGCAGACATGCATGTCATAATGAATACGTGCACACACACACACACACACACACACACACACACACACACACACTTGTCTCCGTGAGTGTATGATTGTCCTTTAATAAACTGTCGTTGATGCTAATTTGCCAACATTTCCTACAATTGTCTCTGTCGTGTTCGTATCTCGGCGTCATCATGTATAATTTAAGTCAACACTTGTCAAAATGCTAATTTCCCACATCCACGTTCGCCGCGATGGTGTGAAACACAGACTCAGCATGCGTTTGTGTGTGTGTGTGTGTTTGTGTGTGTGTGTGTGTGTGTGTCTAGTCGAGTGTAAAGGTCAGACAGTCAGCTGGAATCCTCCGTCAAAGCCTTCAGGTGATCTGCCTGCTGACCCCGATGACACCGTCATTAAATAACAGCCCTTGGCTCTGACACAGGCCTACTGTGTGTGTGTGTGTGTGTGTGTGTGTGAGCGTGTGTGTGTGTGTGTGAGAGAGCATGTGTGTGTGTGTGTGTGTGTGTGTGTGTGTGTGTGTGGTTTGTTTCTTGCCAAATACGACAGCTGCAACAAGCGATGCATCAGTTTCACAGAGCTGCTTCATCCTTCGCCACTGCTGTGTGTGTGTGTGTGTGTGTGTGTGTGTGTGTGTGTGTGTGTGTGTGTGTGTGTGTGTGTGTGTGTGTGTGTGTGTGTGTGTTGTCACCTGTTCTTGTCTGGCAGCCATTATTTAATCCCCAGCAGGTTTGATAGAGAGACATATTGACTGTTTACAGCACCCGTAGACTTTTCTGGGACACCTCAAACACTCAACAGTTATAAAGTTATATCAAACTACAGGTAACCATGGCAACAGTGCATCACAGCTGACACTCACAAGTGCATCCAAACTAATGATGGGTTCAATGACCTACTTGGAGCATATTGATACATTTATCTAATACAATTAGATAAACTTCCTCCTGTCGTATCAAACTGTTGTTCGCTCCTGAGTCGTTAGAGGAGTTTACTCTTCGTCGTATCACTGCTGTCTGTATCTTTGTGGGAGAAGCTTTGTTTACATGAGTGACTTTGAGATGTGTGTTTTATCTGCCTCCCTCTGATGGAATAACCTCACATACTGCAGAAAGCAACGAATGCAATCCAGGGGTTTTACAGGATTGTCCAATATTGATGAACATGAACAAGACTTCATGTGTAACATTTCAGGATTCAAGATATCATTTGTTTACATTTCTGCACTGAAATGTCTAAAAATAACTCCACTTTTGTGAGATATTTCTGGAGTTGTGTGCTGACATCATCCCAAGTTTAATCAAGGTGACGGTGCGACAACCAAAGATTTAACCACGTTTCTCTCTCTGATTTTTGTCTGTGGGAGCCTGAAATCACACAGAGTTTCCATAAAACACCAGTGAATATATGTGTATCCTCTCCTCCTCCTCCTCCTCCTCCTCCTCCTCCTCCTCCTCCTCTTCCTCCTCCTCCTCCTCCTCCTCTTCCTCCTCCTCCTCCTCCTCCTCCCCCTCCTCCTCCTCCTCTCCTCCTCCTCCTCCTCCTCCTCCTCCTCCTCCTCCCTCCTCCTCCTCCTCCTCCTCCTCTTCCTCCTCCATCCTCCTCCTCCTCCTCCTCTTCCTCCTCCATCCTCCTCCTCCTCCTCCTCCTCCCTCTTCCTCCTCCTCCTCCTCCCTCTTCCTCCTCCTCCTCCTCCTCCTCCTCTTCCTCCTCCTCCTCCTCCTCCTCCTCCTCCTCCTCCTCTTCCTCCTCCTCCTCCTCCTCTTCCCCCTCCTCCTCCCTCCTCCTCCTCCTCCCTCCTCCTCCTCCTCTTCCTCTTCCTCCTCCATCCTCCTCCTCCTCCTCCATCCTCCTCCTCCTCCTCCTCCTCCTCCTCCTCTTCCTCCTCCTCCTCTTCCTCCTCCTCCTCTTCCTCCTCTCTCCTCCTCCTCCTCCTCCTCCTCCTCCTTCCTCCTCCTCCTCCTCCTCCTCCTCCTCTTCCTCCTCCTCCTCCTCCTCCCTCCTCCTCCTCCTCCTCCTCCTCCTCTTCCTCCTCCTCTCTTCCTCCTCCCTCCTCCTCCTCCTCCTCCTCCTCTTCCTCCTCCTCTTCCTCCTCCTCCTCCTCCTCCCTCCTCCTCCTCTTCTTCCTCCTCCTCTTCCTCCTCCTCCATCCTCCTCCTCCTCCCTCCTCCTCCCTCCTCCCTCTTCCTCCTCCTCCTCCTCTTCTTCTTCCTCCTCCTCTTCCTCCTCCTCCTCCCTCCTCCTCCTCCTCTTCCTCTTCCTCCTCCTCTTCCCTCCTCCTCCTCCTCTTCCTCTTGCTCCTCCCTCCTCCCTCCTCCTCCCTCCTCCTCCTCCTCCTCCTCTTCCTCTTCCTCCCTCCTCCTCCTCCTCCTCCTCCTCCTCCTCTTCATCAGGACATCAGGGAGCGTATTCACCTTCCAGCTCCACCTCCAGTCACTGCACCGCCTCAGTCTGTCCAACAGGTGGTGTTTATTCTCCTTCACAGACGCTAAACACACACACACACACACACACACACACACACACACACACACACACAAGCCGCCGGTGTGTGTTTCCCTGTTTGTGTTTCCAGCTCGTCATATCGGCGGGATGAAGGCTGGAATTCAGAGCGTGGCTGCCAGCGTCTCATCCGTCTGTAATGAAGAGCTTTAGGAGGTGAAGCCTGTTATTAAAGGGTCAGGACGCTTCGCCCGGAGCCTCCTGGTGTTTGGGGGGGAGGTGCAGTGCAGCGCTGGTGGAGGCCGTGACGGAGAGTCGGAGGTGATCCGCTGCACCAAAATACGACTCTGAGTTCAAGGTTTGTTTGTTTCTTTCCGGCTGCTTGGCGGCGACTGTAAGAGTGCAGGAAAATAAGCTTCTTGTGAAGAATTGTGGTGATTTTGACAACGAGCTCTGAATGAAACATCATCGTTTAAATCCTCTGGAGGCTTTGATTGTCTGTAGGTCATCCAGTGAGCTGACGGACTGACACTGATGTTGATGTTGATGCGTGTGTAGCTAGAAACAAATGTATGACAGCTTCCTCCAGGTTGAGCTAACCCTGCTGATAGTTTTCAAATATGCATCTTAGGGCCCCCACACACCGGGTCCGACGTCGGACGTCTGAAGTGTTAGGAGAGAGTCGGACGAGTTCGGGAGCTGCTCTGTTCGGTGTGTTCAGCTGCGTCTGATCCGACTGAACATGCGGAAGTCGGCCGTCTGAGGTTGGACGCCGTCGGATACTCTGATTGGTTGTTAGCTAGCTGTTCAGTGACCATTCTGATTGGCGGTGTGCCAGCGAATCAGCGCGGCGTGTGGGAGGGGCGGCGGAAGTGCCGATGGTAAACAAACCACATCAACAGAGACGGCACAGAGTTACAAACAACACTTCACCGTTCGTTATTTTGGGGATAAACCAACGTATGTTTGGAAGCCATGGCTGTGTGGACCGAGGACTTTGAGGAGCAGCTGGCTGCCCTGGTGGAAGAGAGACCACCGTAATACGACATCACGCAAGTAATGCTGAGCTAACACTGTGTGTGCTTTGTTCTGATAAGCTACGGTCCGCACTCCGTTCTGTCATTTCCTGTTTTCATGTTTTGGGTGACACGAGACTAGCGCCACCCGATGTTTAGGAGACTTATTGCATCTCATGCAGGCGCAGAACGTATACGCTGCTGTGTAGCCGGGGCGGTGTGTTTCAATGTGACTTTTCTACCGAACGGATCCGACGGAGAGGTCGGAGAAGGAAGTCGGATAAGGAAGACGTCGGACCCGGTGTGTGGGGGCCCTTAGGCTCGATCAGATTTCCTCTTTTCACCCTGACCTGTGGTTGAATCGATGGGTCAACCTTTCTAAACCCTCACATTATTATCACGGTGCCGTTTTCTATTAATCTGATGGAGACAGAGAAGCATGAACGCTTCACACCATCATTAAAGTCATCAGATAAAGAACACTGCTTCACTACCTGGCCACTACGGTGCTTTATAGGTTAACATCAGCAGCCTGTGCTACGACTCTGTTAGTCTTCTATTAGATATATATATATATATATATATATATATATATATATATATATATATATATACATATATATATATATATATATATATATATATATATATATATTAGGGGAGTCGGTACCAGCTGCAGCAACTTCACTGCTGGACTTCAGTTAAAGTGACGACGAGGAACCTTTAAGTGTTAATGAAACAGTCTGTGATTCCTCTGATGATAATAAATGACCTGTAACAGCAGACGAGACCGTCAGCAAAAAGACTGCAGTCTTTATATAGTTATTATAATAACGCCTCTGCTCTGCTTCGATCACATATATCAGATATACAGTCAAATATAAATATATTAGCTCGCTCCCTCGCTTCCACACTTTTAGTTTTGGGTGTCATATGTTATCAAAGAGATGATGCAACATTGAAAAGCATTAAAATGCAGGAATAACGTGCAGGAGTGTGATGTTAGCTGTGCAGTCAGGTACCGAGGCATCAGGTGCAGCAGCGGAGGTCGTCATGTAAACAAATCTGTCGTCTGCACAGAGTTTGACTTTATAAATGGACCAGATGCACTGTGCCGTTCTGCAGCCTGACTTCCTGTCTGGCTCATTCTGCTCCGTAAAGGTTGACGCTGCTGCGGTCCACTTCCATCAGAAATATACTCGCTGCTGAAACGTGTCGTGACGCAGTCAGTGGAAACACGAGCGTTGTCTGGAACGGCTACGATCAGCTCCGGTGACCACATCATGAGCACATTAGCAGGACAACCTTCACATTTACCTCACTATGACTTTGGACCTGGACTGTTATCCATCATACAGTTTGTTTTCCTGTACAGAGAGATTAACCACACTGCAGAGCTGTCCATCACCCGTCTGTCTGCGGTGTCAGACGCTGCAGCTCCGTCACCCTCAGCTCATTAACCAGCATCTGTTTGTCATTTAGCTCCGCTGGCCTCAGACCACACAGTGCACCGGTGCTGCTGCGGAGGATATAACTGAGTAAAAATCTTCCCGTACTTTCACTAAATGTGCTCTGCAAGCAGAAACGGCAGCTGATCCCGAGCCGGAGGAGTGAGAGAGGAAGAGGAGTCAAACTGCTGAAATTATGGAAGTGACGGTGTCAGACAAATCCTGCTCCTCGACACCGCTTCATCTAAAAATGGCTGAGAATAAAACTGATGGTGAAACTCGGGGGAAGTTTTTGTGCTGACAGAGTCTTTTAGACATTAAAGGGTCAGTCCACCAGAATCACACTGAACACTTTTCAGCAGCAGTGCTTTCTAGCTTTCACGTTTTACGAACAACGTGAGGTGAGCTGATGATCCCAGCTGGACTTCTTCTTCTACCCGGGTCCTGCATGGCAGCTCCGTCAGCACCGTTCTGCTCGACAGCTCATGAGTGCGGCGCATTTAAAATTTATGACCAATTTTGTGTCGGGGGCTGGATGAGGTTGGATAGCAGGAGAGGACAGAACATATCATAAAGTGCATCGCCTCATCTCATGTGTCATTTCTTTTAGCCCCGGAGCACCTTGTTCTGTATCTCTGCTGATGGCAGCTACGCTCCGGTTCGTCCTCGCTACACTTCGTCGTGAGTTAAAGATTTCAGTCAATTTATTGGTCGCTACAAAACGAAATGAAAGTTCTGAAACACCTTCAAGCTGCACAGACATCAGACATATATACAGTTATTTATATACATAAACACGTAGTGCATCTTTTCAATGTTCGAAGATGGTGATGATAATATGGTTGATGGGGTGGAACAGTTCATCCAAAAAATCTGTCCCGTTCGGTACGCTTGTCACGGTTCGGGGCGCATGTGTACCGTTTGGTTTATGACGCGCAACGTGCGTTATATCCACCAGGAACGTAACAGCCACGTTATGGAGGCGCCGCGGCTGATTGCTGCCACTCTAATCAATGAGACCACCGGGCGCAGCGTAACGTCTCAGCAGCGCTATCAATCCGTAGCACTTCTGTTTTTTGACGGAGCCGTTGCTAAACCGCGTGAAGCTCAACAGAGCAGACTGCACCAGACAGGAAATCCGACACAGAATCAACGTAATACACTTCCGCCCCCTTTCATAATAAAACACAATACGCAGTTCATGTAGCCTATCACAACTTCACATCAACATTACGTCATGACTGTTTTCATTGCAGAAGAAGGCAAACAATTATAAATATATAAACGTGTAGATGCAGCAATATCTTTCCTCTTGCTGTTTCAAAATCTCCCTTCACTTTAATTTAAGATTGTTACAATGATGTGCTTAATCCCTTATCAAGCTGCCTCACTATTTCAGTTTTTGCATGATTGCATGACATGTCCTTAAGAATATCTGATAAAAAAAAAAATCTAATTATTAGGCTATAGATCTGATACATGGTATTTGTGTAAAAAAAAACAAATGAAAAAAAAAAACAACCAAACCGAACCGAAAACCGTGATATGAACCGAACCGTGGATTTAGTGGACTGTTCCACCCCTAATGGTTGACTCCTTTGCATCAGAAGTTCATCTTTAACTGCAACTGTGTGGGAACCAAGCATCAATGATGTAAACACAGAGTCCACCTGTCCTCGTCCCGCTGTAGTCAGCGCTCTGTCGGCTCCGAACGCGGTTCAGGTTTAAAATCAATAAAATCCATAACTTCCTGCTCAGATGTTTCACAATAAAAGTCCCTCTGCTCCAAAATATCATGGTTTGGGTTAAAATAAGCACGTTAAATATTTAGCTTTATGTTATTAAGTCACAATAATGCACCGTTTACTTTTGGTTTCACACCTTTATTCCACCCCAACCTCCTCCCTATGCTTCTTCACACTTCTCCACATGACTTCCTCCTTTGCTGTCATAATAATGACTACGGCCACTAGAGGTCGCTGCCTCATCAGAAACATGAATACGGATTGTAATGAGCTGATTGTTGACTGTCGGCTGTATCCTGTAACCATCTTGACTTAAATTGAGTGCAAACACAATGGAAAATAAATCTGGGCTTTTGTTTATCATCCAGCGTGACTGACGAGGCTACGACCCGATCAGCATCACATCACAGCGTGCCATCGTTAACATCCTCAAGTCAAACTCTGTGGCTCCAACATGGCTCCGGGGTGTCGAGTCTTCCTCTCCTTTTCAACACGTCACTGATGATATAACTAAAAGCCGACGTTTTTGAGTCTGAAAAGGCCATCGCTGCTCAAACTTTGACGGATGACGCGTCTTGTTAGTGACTGTCCTGAAGGCTGGGTGACTCATTCAGTCCCCGATGTGTTTACATGTTTACTGCCGAGACGATGTTTTCTATTCTGAGACGAGTAAATATTGTTTTTTATTAAGTATGTTTATCGCACGGAGCTTTAACACACCGCTCTGTACGAGTTTCAGGCTCCTCCTCCGCATTATATAAAGTATATAACCTGATTGTTGTTAAGATCATCACAACACATGAGTCTGTTTCCCCTCACACACACACACACACACACACACACACACACACACACACACACACTCTAACCTCCAGAGTGTGATGAACTGTACGATTAAAGGTTAATGGATTTTTACAGCTGTGAGAGTTAGCCTTAATCGCGTCCTAATTAGAGTTCATTCAGTTTTGCTCCTTCAGCTCCTCTCCAGTCAATTAGCCTCCGTCTCCCTGCAGAGAGCCTCTTCTCCCTGAAAGTGGGCCGGCCGGAGTCACGTTGCGGTCGGGTCCCGGCGGGGAGCGTATCCGTCCTCCCCGTCCGGACCCGAGCGTCCTCCGCTGGATGTATTAATACCCGCAGCGAGCGAGGAGGTCAGAGGTCGTCTGAAGGAGCCGGGAGGTGAAACAGAGGGAATTACATGCAGGGCTCTGTCGACTCGCTGCTTATTACTGTGCTGCTTTATTCTGACAGCAGAACTTTCCAACCCTCATCAGCATCCCGGGAGAGTCCTGTTCTTCACTGGTGTCTTCAGATTTCCTCCTGGAGACACAGCTCTGCTGTACAGCTGCTGGTTTATGACAAACACACCTCAGTGGAACGAAGACTTCCTGTTTCTTAAAGGACATTAAATCTGCCATATCGATTTTTATCGTTGATTACAGGAAAAACGACGGTTGCATCGACGTTAGTCACTCAGCGCCGAGCACGGACTCTGAGGAGCAGAGCCAACATGACCGAATGAAAAGTGATTGATTACTTTATGAGACTTATGAATGTACACAATTGACCCCACATTGTTTTCTGACAATTAAAAGTAAAGTCTGTGAAGTTTTTTCCTGGAAGAGGTTTGCTTTGTTCAATCTGGTTTTGAAATCCTGGACATTTTTTTGGTTTATTGTTTGACAGAAGGTCAGACGTTCTTCAGGATCTAAAGGAACTGAGAGAAATGTGCTCTTCTCTTCTGGTCCTTCTGCCAGAATCTCTCCGGACCGATCGGAGGAGATTCAGATCACCTGTGTGCAGACTGACTCCTGATTAATGACGCAGAGCAGGTTGGGTGATTCCCCTCACAGCCAATCAGAGACTGACGACGACCTCTCATGAAGGCTGAAGACAGGTGAGACTCTCGGCTCAGTTCAGATCCTGCTGTGATTTCTTTACTGATTTTTGTTCTTTGAGGGAAGTTTTGACCGTTTTGCAGCCGAGTTGAGTAAAAAGTCACAGTTTATTTTATGTATTTCCTTTTATAAACTTTACATGGAGGTAAAGGGAAGAAACATATTTCAGTTTGATTATCACTGAAGAGGCATTTTTGTGAGATTTATAAGGTTCAGTTCTGGTTCTCCAGCTCCTCCCTGCCACCGTCACAAGTAATCTAAGAGACCAGTCCAAGATCTAACCCTCAGCGTTCACTTTAAACACGATGACACACTGATGAGAACGTCCTGATGAATATCACATCACACTTCTGTCAGCAGACGCTCTTCAGTCCTGCTCTCACCGTTCGTATCGCCCACAAAAGGATCCAAAAGATACTCGAGACGAAGTCGAGAGGGAGGAAACGGATGAAAGAGTCTCCTTCCAAAACTCCTTGAAGAGTTGTGTTTCATCTCTGCACCACCCGCTCTCCTCCTCCTCCTCCTCCTCCTCCGTCCTTATCATCATCCTCCTCCTCCTCCTCCTCCTCTTCCTCCTCTTCCTCCTCATCATCCTCCTCCTCCTCGCTCCTCCTCCTCCTCATCCTCCTCCTCCTCATCCTCCTCGTCTTGCTTCCTCCTCATCGTCCTGCCTCCTCCTCCTCCTCCTCCTCATCATCCTCCTCCTCGTCCTCGCTCCTCCTCCTCCTCATCCCACTCCTCCTCCTTGTCCTCCTCCTCATCCTCCTCCTCATCATCCTCATCATCTTCCTCCTCCTCCTCATCCTCATCATCCTCCTCATCATCCTCCTCCTCCTCATCCTCACTCCTCATCATCATCCTCCTCATCCTCCTCCTCCTCATCATCCTCCTCATCCTCCTCCTCCTCATCCTCACTCCTCATCATCATCATCCTCCTCCTCCTCCTCCTCATCCTCCTCTTCATCCTCCTCCTCCTCCCTTCATCCTCCTCCTCCCATCATCATCATCATCATCCTCCTCCTCATCCTCCTCCTCCTCCTCCTCATCATCATCATCATCATCATCCTCCTCCTCATCCTCCTCATCCTCACTCATCCTCGTCCTCCTCCTCATCATCCTCCTCCTCATCATCATCATCATCATCCTCCTCCTCCTCCTCCTCCTCCTCATCATCATCATCATCATCCTCCTCCTCCTCCTCCTCCTCCTCCTCCTCCTCCTCCTCATCATCATCCCCCTCCTCCTCCTCCTCCTCCTCCTCCTCCTCCTCCCATCAGCCCTCCAGTCTCTGCGTGTTTGTCTGCTGGCGAACAAACTCAGCGTCGTGTTGTAACATCATCGTAAATGGAAGTAACGTTACAGCGAGTCACTGGGAACACGCAGCAGGACTCGGTGCAGTCGACTGTGAGCGACTCTCTCGCGTGCGTTCGGTCCTGAATAAGTCAAGTCGAGCGCTGAAAGCTCAGAGGCACGAAGAAGTTTCAGTGATGGACTCTTGTTGTCCTGATCTCTGAATTAATGAGCTGCTCGTTTGTTCCGCTCGCTTCACTCCGTCACTTAACTTCCTCTGTGAGAGCAGAGCTGATGAGGTCGTCTCTCTTTACAGCAAAGGTCCAGAGATCAGTTAACAGAGACTGAAGATAATATTCATGATGCACCTGAAACTAAGAATCACCTCAGAAAGAGTCTGACTCCACAGTCAAGTCAGCAATAAGAAATATTATATAAAGAAAACAACATTTTACATTTAATCTATTATGACTTTTGAACTGTTAACATTTAAAACATTGAACTGTCACCTCCTTCTGACCCACTCCCCCACATATTTTGTACAATCTGTGATTTTAAAGAAAACAATTTAAAGATTTTCATTCCCTCCTCGTCAAACAATGAGGCTCAATTTTCTGACAAATAGCACCTTTAAATGAAACGAGTAAGATAAGAAATAAGGTTAAACAGGTATTTATAACGTTCACGTTCCAGAGTACAGAGGAGAGGATGACTTTTCCAAAGTTTCCTCCTGTGTGGTTTGGAGAAAGTACAGATCAGCGGTGACTCGTCTGGTTACTAATGACGGCGGCGTCAGAACAGTCCAGTCGAGCCGGACTCGTGTTCCTGATCTCCGCGCTGTGGCGCCGCAGAGAGCCGAGCGAGGAAGACTAATGAGTGTGATGACCTTCGCTCCGCCTCGCTCGGTGCTGTCGGTCCGGTCCGGTCCGGTCTCTGTGGGACTGAAGTGACACATTATGAAGAGAGAGTTTAATAACCTGCAGCTGAACACACACACAGCTGTGTTATTCATATTCTATTGTTTGTGTGTCGGCGTTTGACCTCTGTCGTCTTTTTAAATTGTATAAAACTGTTCACATTTGGGACTAAATGTGGTTTCAACTGCTGCTGTTTATAAGAAAAGACTGTTGTTACATAAAAACACTGTTTTATAACCATGAATAAAATCACTGAGCTGATTGGCTCGAAGAGTTGTGTTTCATCTCTGCACCACCCGCTCTCCTCCTCCTCCTCCTCGTCCTGCTCCTCCTCCTCCTCCTCCTCCTCCTCCTCCTCCTCCTCATCCTCCTCCTCTTCCTCCTCCTCATCCTCCTCCTCGCTCCTCATCCTCCTCCTTGTCCTCCTCCTCCTCGTCCTCCTCGTCCTCGTCCTCCTCCTCCTCCTCATCCTCCTCGTCCTCATCCTCCTCATCCTCCTCCTCATCCTCCTCCTCCTCCTCATCATCATCCTCATCCTCCTCATCATCATCCTCATCCTCCTCATCATCATCCTCATCCTCCTCCTCCTCCTCGTCCTCCTCCTCCTCCTCCTCATCCTCCTCCTCCTCTTCATCATCATCCTCATCCTCCTCCTTGTCCTCCTCCTCCTCCTCCTCCTCCTCCCGTTCCTCCTCCTCCTCGTCCTCCTCCTCCTCATCCCCCTCCTCCTCCTCCTCATCCTCCCCATCATCCTCCTCATCCTCCTCCTCCTCCTCCTCATCCTCCTCATCCTCCTCCTCATCCTCCTCATCATCATCCTCATCATCACCGTGAAGAAAACGTCTGCTCGTGAATATTCAGCGTCGTCTTCGTCCTCTGTGTTTCTGATTCGTGACTCAGTGACGTCGTGTCGTTCAGGATCAAAGCCGACGCGTCCGTCTCGTCTTGTCTCGTCCTCGTGGACGTCCGGCCGTCTCTCTCACGCCGTTTAATCCTCCTCACGTCCGTCAGAGGAGGCGGGTTGGATCCATTACAGCCCTCTGTGACCTGTGTGTGTGTGTGTGTGTGTGTGTGTGTGTGTGTGTGTGTGTGTGTGTGTGTGTGTGCTACATTTATTTCATATCCGGTTGGTGTCTGATCTCCTTCTAACGAGCTGCTTTCCCAACAATCACAGATCATTAACACACACTCAGCTTTAATTGACACTGAATGACACATAAACACACACACACACACACACACACACACACACACACATATGCACCGTAATGTTCCCATAATGCTTCAGTTTTCACTCTGTGCAGTTTGTCGGCATGTAAACAACTTTGTCATCTAAATAAGAGGATCGGTGGCGACAGGTTAGTGTCGGTTATTGTCTCTCAGTCGCTGTTATTGTCTGATGTTTAATGTGTTTTTAACAGTGTTCAGTAATCAGTGTAACACATGAGAAATAAAGCAGCTTTACTCATTAGAATAAGAGGAGGAAAGGTGATGATGTCTCCACCTGACAAGCAAAACCAGAGCAAGACGATGTGAAAACATTACTGAAGTAAAAGTGTGTATCGGCATCTAAATATACTTAAATGTGAAATGTGTCGCATGTAAAGGAACAACAAGACCTCTGTGTGACCAAACATCTGGCAGTCTAAGATCTGGAAACAAGAAACACATGAACTAATGAGCTTGAGCCCAACTACTCGGCACCAGAACTCAGTCAGAATGTGAACATGTCAGCAGGCGCTGGACGCTAAACATCGTCAGTTATTCTGTAACTGTGACGTCACGCTGAGGTTCAGCAGCCTCATCAGTTAACAGGATGTACTTTCCCTCCTGAAAGTCTTCTTCATGTGTCTGTCCTCGTCTCCGTGTTGCTCGTGTCGCAGCCTCAGAACCAGAACACTTGAGCCCGGTTCTCCTCTGCAGTCACACTTCCTGTGTTTGCGAGTGCTGAGCAGCCAGAAATCCCGCCGTTAAAAAAGACGATGAGGCTGCACTTCACCGTTAATTCTGCATCAGTGAATGAATGAATTTTTAAATTTTTCATTTCGTACCTCATCAGCCGCTCATCTCTCGCCAGATTATATGAGCTGTTATATTATTAACATAAAAAGTAGCACTGAGGGGGAAAAAAGAGTTGGCAGGAGAGGAAGTTCTGACGGAGCCCGCAGCACCGACACACACAGTCCAACACACACACTCACACACACACACACACACACAGACGACATCACAAACAAGCGTCAACAAACACACCTGTTGGCTTCAGTGGCTGCAGGTGATTCCACACACACACACACACACACACACTGTTTGCCTTCAGATGTGTGCTGAGAGGTGGGTTTCGTCAGTGATCTTGTTTTTGTTGCCTCCTCTGTGCACATTTGGACCGGCGGTGTCAGAACCATCAGGAGGACGTGACGTCACTGATGCTCCTCTGTCTTCACAGGAAAGTCATCAGAATTCTTATTAAAGTTTAAATCTTCATCTGTGGTTTCATTCACAGCCGGAGGTGTTTCACCAGCAGCCACGTCGTATATTTACATTCTGTGATTGCGTCTGTGTAGAAGATCGGTGTTACTGGCGGAGTCCGCCTTCCTCCTGAGGGATGCAGTTTCCTCTCCTGCGCTCAGAGGATATGTGATGAAGAGGCCGGAGAACGTTTTCACTCCGGCTGATGTGGAGGGAAACGTTGGATCGCTGATTGGAGATGTTCTTCCAAAGCGTGAATCTCACCGTGGTGTCACCTGTCCAGATCTGTTTCCACACGTGGAGCAGGCTCAGTGCTGCTCCTAGTGGTCAACTATATAAAAACTACAGATTGTCTACTTATTGTCTACCTTACAATTTTATTTTATATTTTATTTTATTTATATCTTTATCTTTATCTCTTGTTTACATTCTTGCTTGTACTTTGCACGGAGCATCTGGCACAAAAACAATTTCCCCCGGGATTAATAAAGTATTCTGAATCTGAATCTGAATCTGAATCAACGCAGGGATTGGAAGGTCGCTGGTTCAAATCCCAGCTCCAGGCTAGGCTGAGCTGCATGTTGAAGTGTCCTTGAGCAGGATGCTGAACCCCAAATTGCTCCTGATCAGTGGTCAGATGAGCTGGTGACTTGTCCAGGGAGTACCCTGCCCTCGCCCGGAGACAGCTGGGATTGGCTCCAGCAACAAAACCCTGCGACCGATGACATCACCTTTTTCACAGCTAACATCTGTCTTCTGTCTCTCATGTGAAGGGGTCGACATTTACACCTGTGTCAAAGGACTCTGCAGGAGTCACAGGTATGTGTTGGCTGTGACGTGAACATGACTCTCAGGTGAACACCCCTTTATTCAGGGACGATGCTGTGACCAGTGTTGAAGTTTTGACACATAATGCCGTCTTGTCTCAGGTTCCTTCACTTCCTGCCCTCCTGTGATTACCTGCCCGGCCCTCATGTGTCTCACCTGTGTCTCGTTGTCTCCCCTCCTGTGGAGTATTTAGTCTCTGTGTTCACGTCCCTCTGTGCCGGTTCGTCTTGTTCCCCCGTTGTGTTTGCAGAGATGAGTTATCTGACCGTCTTTTGATTATAAACACATTGATTTTACTGCATCTGTATATTCAAGTATTGAATCTGACTAATAATCCAGAATCCAAAGATATTAAATGTAATAATTGTTATCTTTGTAAGTGTTATATTACGGAAGCGTATTGCATTCACTTGACAAATTTATTTTTTGGTTTGTTTTACTGAGTAATTATTTGTGTTTTTCTGAGTAATTTATTTTTTGTCTGTTTTTTGGAATAATTATTTGTGTTTTTCTGAGTAATTTATTTTTTGTCTGTTTTTTGGAATAATTATTTGTGTTTTTCTGAGTAATTTATTTTTTGTCTGTTTTTTGGAATAATTATTTCTGTTTTTCAGAGTAATTTATTTTTTGTCTGTTTTTTGGAATAATTATTTCTGTTTTTCAGAGTAATTTATTTTTTGTCTGTTTTTCGGAATAATTATTTCTGTTTTTCTGAGTAATTTATTTTTTGTCTGTTTTTTGGAATAATTATTTCTGTTTTTCTGAGTAATTTATTTTTTGTCTGTTTTTTGGAATAATTATTTCTGTTTTTCAGAGTAATTTATTTTTTGTCTGTTTTTTGGAATAATTATTTCTGTTTTTCTGAGTAATTTATTTTTTGTCTGTTTTTTGGAATAATTATTTCTGTTTTTCTGAGTAATTTTTTTTCTTCTGTTTTTCGGAGTAATTTTTTTTTCTGAAATATCGAGATACTTCGAACTCCCGCGAGAACATCCAACCTGTAACAGACTCCCGTTCTCCCGTGGACCATGTCGTGGACCTATGGTGACTCCTGCCCGCACATACATGCCTCGACAAACTAATGATAATACCATCTATATGAGTTAAAGACAGGACTATCTCCCAGTGTCTTAAACCCAGATCAAAGTAAAACTTGATTAAACTGAACAAGTCGGTCATGTTTGTAACCATGAAGTCGAGCTCTCAATGAATGAATGGATCTTCAAATGCTCTGTGAACTCAGGAAAACAATTAGTCCGAAAAACAGAAAAAAAAAAATTATTCAGAAAATCAGGAAAAAAATTACTCTGAAAAACAGAAAAGAAAATTACTCAGAAAAACAGAAATAATTATTCCAAAAAACAGACAAAAAATAAATTACTCAGAAAAACAGAAATAATTATTCCAAAAAACAGACAAAAAATAAATTAGTCTGAAAAACAGAAATAATTATTCCAAAAAACAGACAAAAAATAAATTAGTCCGAAAACAGAGAAAAAAAAATTATTCAGAAAATCAGGAAAAATTACTCTGAAAAACACAAATAATTATTCCAAAAAACAGACAAAAAATAAATTAGTCAGAAAAACAGAAATAATTATTCCAAAAAACAGACAAAAAATAAATTAGTCAGAAAAACACAAATAATTATTCCAAAAAACAGACAAAAAATAAATTAGTCCGAAAAACAGAGAAAAAAAAATTATTCAGAAAATCAGGAAAAATTACTCTGAAAAACACAAATAATTATTCCAAAAAACAGACAAAAAATAAATTAGTCAGAAAAACAGAAATAATTATTCAAAAAAACAGACAAAAAAATAAATTTGTCAGAAAAACAGAAATAATTATTCCGAAAAACAGACAAAAAAATAAATTACTCAGAAAAACACAAATAATTACTCAGTAAAACAAACCAAAAAAAATAAATGTATCAAGTGAATGCAATAAGCTTCCGTATTATATGAGGGAGGAGATGAGCTGTGCATCTCCACAGGACGCCTTTTAGTTTCAGTCTCTGACTCCTTGTTTCCTCCACCAGCGCCGACACATGAAGAGAGTCGGAGGTTCGGTCGTCGTCAGAGTTCAGTCTTTCTCTCAAACAGCATCTGCTGCAAAACCAACGTGTCACTACAGTGTGAAGACGTCGCTCAGTCTCACGTCTGACAGGAACATTACAGGAAAGTCTCACAGTATCTGAAGTGATAATTAGATGATATTTGAAAGTGTCGCTCCAGAAATCTTAACAGAGTTATTCATATGATTTTTATCTCATTAAAACAGTCGCAGTTAACGCAGGAAATGAAGCAGGAGGCTGTGAAGTTGAGCGTCGGATTAATGAAGCAACTTTATTTACACAGTGACAATAATCTCTGCGACCAAACTTTACATCTTCGTGTGAACTCGTGTGTGTTGACTCGCTCTCTCCGTGTCCGGACCCGAGACGGAGGAGGTTCATTCCACCGTTTATCTGTCAGACGCTCGGAGCCGAAGGTCCAACAAACGCAGGCGTGTTGACTCTCCCTGTTCCTCAGGGGGTTTCTGTTGTTTGGATAAGAATGATAAATGATGAAGCTCCTCCGTCAGAGTCAGACGGCAGCAGGCAAAACTTCAGAAACACACACACACACACACACACACACACACACACACACACACACACACACACACACACACCTGCACACACACACAGGTGACATGGCTGACAGGATGATGAAGCTGTGCTCTGGAAGGCAAACATCACTCAGGTAGACTGACTGGACCGCTGCTGCTTCCTGCTGCCTGTTGTTTCTTATATTTGTTTAATTTCCTCACTGGAGATAAATCTTGTTCATAGAAAAGTAATGTACCATGAATCACACCATTTCTTTGAGAATGAGAACATTTTAAACCATCAGAGTATCGTGACATCGGTTCATTGCTGCGTCTCGATGCTAACGTCCACTCAGACTCACAGACGTGGAGTTCAGGACTCTCCGTCTTCATCATCTGAGTCCTTCACGGCCTCTTTCCATACGTCTGCACTTCTGCAGATGTGGGAATTACCCATAGTTCATAGTGTTGTCACATTAAACACAGGGTTACCAGACAACGATCATCTGAGCGCCTTCACTGTTCTATATTTCTAAATCACTACCTCATGTCTGTCCTTTACTACTAGAACTGAATGTTTCTTATTGTCTTTACTCCAGTTTGTGTTTTAATTATGAGGCGACTCAACTCAGACTCTCACCAGGACACGTCAGCAAAGTCTGTGACGTCGGGGTTGGTTCCCTTGTTGAGAGTTGGTTCACCAGCTAAACCTCAAAGCCACGACGTCACCTTCAATCAGAAGAGTTCATTCAGTTCCCTGTGCCACGTTCAGGTGGGACAGCGCCCGAGCATGTTGATCAGACTCTCAGAAACAGCTCCGTCCGTCCTCCAGGATGTGACGCCAGCAGACAAACCAAGGCTGCAGAATGACCGACTGCAGTTCAAGTCACACCACTGGGTTTTATTATTAAAGACACCTGGAGGCTTTACAGATGGTTTTGTGGCAAAATCAGCTTCGTCACGAGAAGTCGGGAGCGTCTCCATCTGTGTGGAGCAGCAGACCTGAGATCAGATGTCATGTTTGTAGTGTAACTGCTTTAATTAACATGTTGTGAGTGTGTTCCAACCTTGTAAACAAGTAATTAGATGTGTTGTTGTCATGTATTTGTGCGTCTGCTCCGTACGAACAGAAACACTCGGCCTGGTTCCTTTTCTCATCCTCACAATCACGGCGCCGTCGGCTCTTCTGGGAGCGTCGCCGCCGATAGTGACGATGACGGATCGGCTTCCTCTGCTGTTGGACACTTTGCTGCTCTTTAATAACACTCAGAACTTTTTAAACGCACCGCGGCTGTGCGAGCGGTGTGTGTCTGTCTGTGTGTGCGACGGCTGCGACGCAGGTCACAAGTTGTTGTAATTCCTTGTTTAGTCACTGCCAAGCCTCGCTGTTCGACGCCGCTGCTCCAGCTTTGTTCCTGTCAGCATGACAAATCACTCAGCTGATTCCAGACCAGCACTTCTCCGCCGGGACACGAGTCATTTAGGTAACAAATTGGCCTGATTACTTTCCAGATTGCCGCTGAAGTGACTCTCAGTCATGTCGCGTCTCAGACGGCGGCGTGAGCGTTTTAACAACGTCACCTGGAAACATCTCGAGAACATTTCTCAAACGTTCACTCCTCCTCTCCTTCCTCTGCTCCTGCTGTTCCTCCTCATCTTCATCCTCCTCATCTTCATCCTCCTCATCTTCAGCCTCCTCCGGTTTAATTTGATGAATTGATGTGAGAAACTTTTCTCTTTTCGACAGCTCCGTCAGATTTATAGCAGCGAACCAAAGTGCTGAGGAAATATTTTCACTTCACTCAGTAATCTACAGAAGATTGATTATAATGGTATTTATTTTAGAAAAGGGATTAATTGATATGAATCAATAATTTGAATACTAATTAATCAAACATTCAGTGTAAGTTTGTCAACAAAACTGTGACAAAAATATTGTCGACAGCTTTTCTTCAGCTGAAGTTGAACGACGAGCGATCGTTAAAAAAGAAAACAAACACAAATTATGAATAAACAGCAATAAGGAAGATTGAATAATGGAAGAATAAGCTCATTTGTGTTTTATTCAATGACCTGCATGCGACGCGGGGGCCTTAGAACCTCCGCGTCGTCCATTAATTCCTGATAATGGACACCTGTAAGGGCATTATCCCGCTGATACCATGGTCACTCGCCAAAGAAAATAAATTAAGACCATTAATTTATATTTTCATGCGTTTTACAATCAAAATATAAAGTTTTTCACAGGCAATAACTTAGTTTCCCTGGTAACGCCTGAGGGTTTGACTAACACCTGGAACAACCATTACCCTCCCGTAAGGTTCTTATGCAACGGAAACGTTGTTCACCTCTCCAGTAAATAGGACGGACCTTAGATACGACTTGTCAACGGGAGATATTCTAGAGATATTCAAGATTCAAAGTCGATAACATTGCGTACGGTTGACGAACAGTAAAGGGGTCATTCCATGAAATCGGTGCCTTTTCAAAGTAAAAAAAAAAGTCAAAATTTAAATTATATTTAATTGCTATTTTTTCAGTTGCCAGGAATTAAAGACAGTTTAAAATGACAAGAAATTATATTGTGCCATCTCAGCTATGGAATTTCATATTTTATAACTGTTTTAGTCAAGTCCTGTTACTGGAAAGGTAACAGGGTTGACAGTAACAGGGTTGACCATTTCAAGCTAATTACATTTAAAGGAAATTACATGTACATATTGATTATATTATGAAAAATAAATAATTGTTTGGATTTATATGTTAAAAAATGGTAACAGGGTTGACGTTGTATGCTTGTCCCCCCTGGTTCAACCTTGAAAAAACATCAAAAATAGCACATCAGAGATGAGCAAAACTTACTTGTCACTGAGCTGTTAGCATCCTGGTTCAGAGATGATGCAGCCTCCTGTAAATCATGTCAAATCTAGAATGTACCGTTATTTTGATAGGGTTTTTTGGTTAGGGTAACAGGGTTGACATAAAATTAGGGGACACCGATAAATTGGTAGATATTTATTACAATTAATATATATTTTTACCAAAAACACTGTTTCACAATAAGATCATACTTAAAACAATATGTAAATGTGAACATTTTAACATTTTGCCAACATTTTACAAATTAAAAGTCCTGCTGACGTACAACAACAACAGTGAGGGACAGGCCAAAAACCTCACCCTCATCAGTTTAAAAATCATTTTTATGATTTAAAATAATATTTAATTGATTTAAATTTGATGTTTTATTGAGAAGAGAAGACATGGTAATGTTATATTTTCAAATTACATCTTTGTTTGTTGTTACTGTAATTTTATGAATGATAATTTCTTGGGGACACAAAAGGCACCGATTTCATGGAATGACCCCTGGAACTACTTAGTAGGTGTCTGTATATCAGGGATCGACCAATCAGAATCCAGTATTCCCCCAGACCATGGTAT